>PVKH010040968.1:0-11008 GCA_004027955.1 Chaetophractus vellerosus
CACTTCTTGTTGAACATATCCTAATCCACAGCAGCCCACTGCCTAGAAAGGAAAACCATAGGCTTCTTACCAGCATACTCGCCCATGTTGATCTCCTCTTCAAAAACATCACTGAAACCTTCACCGGAATTAAGCAGGTCTAATCGACCATCAATAAACTAAAGAAAAAGCACAACAGCACAAGAGTTTGTACAAAGAAATAGAAAAACAACAACAACAAAACCAAACCATTCCACTGGGCACCTTAGTGGAGGACCAAAGAACAACCAGTTGTTCAAGATGGGAAAGGTCTTTGAAATTGTGTGTGAGTTTCTAAAAATTGGTTGTGTGTTTATGACACTTGGAAAACTCCACGACGTGTTTGCTAAGGGTCTGTTTAGTTGCTGACCACCTTCCTCACTCAATCTCCCTTCCCAGATCATGAGCCTCTTGAGGCTGGGGCCTGAGTACCCTTCACTCCTGCAACTCAATGATTAGTGTGGAGATGGCCGCAGAAATCCCCACCAGGGATTCAGACACAGGCCAAGCCATGATGGCACTCAGGAGGGCGGAGCACCTGTTTGAAGAGCTGCAGCTGCGTGGCATTCTGCAGGAACTGCCTCATAGCTCCGGAACGATAGTGGGACACGAAGGCTTCCTCACAGAAGGTGATTGGCTCCTCCTGGGAAATGGAGATAGGGAAGAGGAGTGTCAGATCCACCAAGTGGGAGCGACTGGTTCTTAAACAGTGGATCATTTTCCTACTGAAGTGGCATTATCACAATATCATTCCATTCTATGGATGAGGAAACTGTTTCAGATAGGAAGTGTTGTTGCCCAAAGTCACACAGCTGGTAGGAGGCAGGGCTGGGCCCTGAATGTCAGGTTCCAAATGGCACACCTCTTCCATATTAGCCACTGTTAGACCCACACAGAACGTTAGTGCTATGTGCCTTCTAAGGTAATGACTTCCAAACTTTTCAGAGTGGAACTGTTTATTCAGCGAAAACCTTATGCAGAAGGAGCCCTGCTACATAGAGCTGGGTGGTAGCTGTGCTTTCCTTGCTTGATGGCATTTTCCCCACCCCCCTTTGAAAACCATTAACACAGTGATCTTAACCAATAGCAAACTATAATCTTAAAACAATTATTTATTTTAAAAAGGATGATCAAAAATAAAATTTAACATTAGGTCAATTTTGTGTTTATGTTTTTTGGTAAGGAAGCTTGCTTTTACCAAACTACATTTTATAAGTCAAGAAAATAATACCCTAAGCTTAAAAATAAAATCCGATCCTCGTATAGTCAACATCTCAATCCTTTGACTGTATGCAGAGGGTTCATCTACATAAACAAGTCTTTAATTTCAGCTGTGTGTTCTCAATTCTGAAAGATTAGACTTGTATATCTTGCATTAAGGGCCCCCCCCCCCCGGGCAGTTGGAGATTATTTTATGAATTCCCAAAAGAGAAAGATTATGTTTGTAAACTAATCCATTCCTGTGGGTGTGAGACCTATTTGACTGGATTTGTTAGTGAGGTGTTATTGATGTTGATTCTCTGCCCTCTTGCTGGGTCTGACATAAAGGGAGACACAGAGACTCAGACAGACAGAGGTAAAAGGGAGCCGGCATATTTGATTCTGCAATGTGAGAGAGAGGATGGCTTAAGCACAAAGTCCCCAGGAGGCTGGGCCCATGGAGCAGCTCAAGAGGAGACCAGCCCTGCTATATGCCTGATAGCTCACAGCTGAACTTAGCAAGAGAGAAGAGCAGCCGAGGCTGATACAGGAGGCCCAGAAAGAGACAAGCCCTATGCCTGGGTGCTCAAGGTTGAGCTCCGAGAGATAGTAATTCAGTACACTACTGACTCCTGATAAATATCAGCTCAGACATCTCTCCAGAACTCCAAACCCATGGGTCCCAATCTCCACCTGGAGAGCCTACTGTTACCTCAAGAACAAAATGGCCCAAACTCCAAATTATTATCCCACCTGGACTATACTCTAAATATGTTTTTCTTTCTATTTCTTTTTTTAGTGTGATCATTGTCCATAGTTAACCATAGTAGAATTACTATCAGACTTCCCAAGTCCTTTCTATCTTACCTGTGAAATGTCTCATGTTCACCCCCTGCTCTCTATCCCACCACCTTGATGCAGATTTGGATTATAACAATATTGATAAGTTAACTATTTAACTACAATGCCCCTCTCCTGTCTCATTCCTCCCAGTCTACTCCAATTCTGGCCACAGTGATGTCTAAAATGCAAATTGGCTCACATTACCAGCCTATCAAGAATGTTGATGGCATATGTATTATATCTCTGTGCTTCTTTAAATAATGGCTGTTTCTTCCATTAAACCATAAGCCCCATATGCAGGGCAGGAACAGTGCTCGGTTTGCTCAACATCATATCTCTAGCAGCAGGTAGGGCATACCCAAGAGGTTCTGTGTGGAAGAGGAAAGAAACTGTCCTAGCTCTTTAGCTGGGCAAACAATCCCTTCCTAGGCTGGCCCAGCTTTGATTTCCAGAGCCCTCTCTTGCCACTTTCCCTCTCCTTCCCCATGCACCTATACTCATACTCTGTGCCTTTTTCCCTTCCCTTGCTTCTGTCTAGAGTATCCTCTGGGTAGCAGTCAGAGCCCTAACAGTGCCTCATGCACCCGTGGATGTTGGGGTGATTGGTTTACCAGTGTCCCCTGTGACCAGGAGCTCAAGAGGACAGAGATTCTGCTGGAATCATCTCTACACCCCCTGAAACAGCACAGAGCTCGGCATCCAGCTAGAGCTCAGGGATGTTGGGTGAAGAACCACAGAATGAGCCCGGTGGTCTTGGCATGGCTGAGATACTACTCGGCCTGACTACTGAGAGGTCTCAGAGCACGATGCCAGGTGAGCGACATTTGTGTCCAGGCAGTTTAGAGCTGCTCAGAGGAAATGCTCTGAGTTGTCAGCATTCACTCCTGCAGCTTTGGCCAGCATTGTCAAGAAGGAGAAATCTGTGCAGGGCCCAATAAATTCAAGAGAGTTTGAAGGCAAATTTGTATGTAAGGGTAGGCTGAGGCGGGATTTAGCTGAAGGAGAGCAGAAAGAATCTCATCTTTTGGGAGACACAAAGAATCTTGGGCCTATTGTTTACTTACTGGAGGTGATACCTTCCTAGATCAGATATTAAAGGGCAGGGGCAGGGATGGGAAAGCTTCAGGGTAAATGTGACAATGGGGGCTTTTTCTGAAAAGAGCTTGAAAAACACCAGGAAAAGTGTCAAATGTGCAAATATTACCACACAGTGTAGTGCTACTGGGGTGGGATAGGGGACACAATGCCCCTAGGAAACCAAAGAGGAAAGGACTCAGCCTCTCAGGGTAGGAAGGGTCAGAAAATATGATGAGAAGTGGGCATATTTCAGCTGAGCCTGGACGGGTGAATAGGAGTTAAGCGACTAAAACGCCATCTGTTCAGGGCCCAATTATTCTATCCCTAATCCTGCTGACAGGCAGTGACATTGTCACCCAGAGTCATGTGTAAAGAAGGTCTGAATAGAAACAGACACAGAGGGCTCATTCCCCTGGAGGTCCTCACCTTCTAAGAAAATGACAATAATCACCGTTCGCCTAATCCGATCACATGCTCTGTGCCAGGCACTGTGTTAAATACTTCACAATTCTTTTTATCATTTTGACAACCTTAATGAAGTAGGAATTACACTCAAATTTTACAGAAGAATGACTAAGGTATGTTAACTTGCTGTATTAGTCAGGGTTTTCTAGGGAACAGATTCAACAGGAGATATCTATAAATAGTATGAGATTTTATAAGAGTCTCTCACACGAACGTGGGGATGCACAAGTCCAGGTTCCGCAGGCAGGCTGCAAACCAGGGGCTCTGATGAAAGTCCAATGAAGGTTCTTGATGAGTTTCCGGGAGACATTGGCTGTCCAAAGACAAGCTGGGAAATTCTCTCTGAATGCTGAAATCACTTCCCCTTTTAAGGCATTCAACTGATTGTATAAAATGTCACTCATTGCTGATGGCAATCTCCCTGGTTGATCATAGATGTAATCAGCCATCTAGGCAGTAAACTAACTGATGACTAAAGTCCATAAATGTCCTTGTATTTCAATTATCCCAGTGCTTGCTTGACCAAACAACTGGGCACAATTACCTGGCTGAGTTGACACATTAGCCTAACCATCACGCTTGTCCAAGGTCACACTATTGGTAAAAGATAGAGTCAGGGTTTAAAAGCTGGTGGACTCCAAAGTTCAGCTCTCACCATCATGCACATGGTCTACTGTAGACCAGCTCTTCTTTGAGGCCTCAATTCTGTTTAGCTGTGGGGTATCTGCTGGAAAATAAGAGAGTGCTCTAAAAATTTGGAACACTTCTGGTATTCTTCTGGTGGACAATGAAAGCACCAACCACACAAAGAAACAGTTCCAGGAGTAAGTAAGCCACTGTGAAGGCTCTCTTGGCCATAGGCCCAGCATGACAATACCAAACCATTTCCCGCACTTTATCTATGCCCCTTCCTACAGTTGAAATGGCCGCCTCCACTCCACTCTGCAGAGGAGAGTAGTAGTAAGACAAGGTGTCTTGTTAATTCCCTCCTTTGGAAGAAGTGCTGATTTAGTTCTCTTCTTATCCTGATTAAACCCTTTGTCTTATTAAGCAATACTCTAGGAGCTACTTGCTGATGATAATTCAGGGAATTCAGCCTGTGAGTATTCAAGCTAAGATCGCATTAGTTGCGTTTTCCCATTAGTTGGGTTATGACCCGAAGGACAGTAAAACACAGCTGCTTAACCCTATCAAGAACTTGTTTAAAAAAGAAAAGTTTTATGTCAGATTATCTTCTTGACATATGAAATCAACTGAAAACTCCATCACTAATGAGTTGTCTTTGTTAACAGGTAAAGTGGTAATTCCAAAGGTTTTTGATACTTCCAGAAATAAATGGCTTTATCCACAGCATAGTGGGTACTGGAATAAAAATAAAATTGCCCACCAGACTCTTCAGCAACTTTTCTTGTTCTGCTGACCCATACTTCAAGGTTTAAATCCTTAGTTACCTTTACAAATTTAATTTTTATCAAAAATGTATGTGAATTTTACTCTGCGATTCTAAGAAAAAAGAAATTGTCCACTCTTTACAGATCTTGCTTACAATTTAAAAAAGAATAATTTTGGAAGACTCATCCACTCAAACTTTCTAAAGCACTGACTATGTGCCAGGCTTTGCATTAGGGGAATACAAAGATGAATAAAATATAGTTCCTAAAAGTTATCACTGACTGAGGGAGAGGGAGTGGATGAAGGTAGACATTGCAAGAGGAATGGCAGAATGTTGATGGTTGTAGAATGGGGGACAAAATATTCATTCCTGTGTTTATACAAATTTGAGATTTTCCATAAATAGTGAAAAAGACAATTACAGTTTCTGTTCTTGAGGAATCCAGTCTAGTTCAGGAAACAAATAACTACAGTGCAGCGGGGCAACTGACACACCAGAGGGCTGTTTGTCTTTTTTTTTTTTTTTTTCCTGGTAAAGGCACCTTTAAAAATACAATTTTTCTCCCCTTTGGTATCCATTTAAACTCACACAACACGGTGGAGAGAGAACATGTCTTAAAGATCTGGGCTTGCATCTGGACTCTGACAAGTACCAGCTATATGGTCTTAGGTGACTTCACTTGTCTTTCCTTCTCTGTGCCAATTACACAATGCTGGCCCATCTCGCAGGGTTACAAGAAGATTAAAACTGAAGTTACTTGCGGAGCACCTTTCACAGTTCCTGGCCCACATAGGTTTTGAACAAGCATTTTCCTTGAGAGCATAGATTGTGACTTACCAGGGCTTGCTACATAATTTATGGGTCCCAGTGCAAAATAAATATGTGGAAATGCCTTGTTTAAAAAGCAGGGGAAAAAGTGCCCTTAAAGTATAAAAGTACCACAATAAAACACGAAGCTTTTTTCTTTCTTTCGCAATCTCTTTCTAGACTTGTCACAGTGTTTTTATTTACTGTTTAATGCTGTTTAAAGTAAAGAAAAAATTAAATTTTAAATCATCAGCATGAATTTTACTGTTTAACTTTATATTGTGCAATACCAGTTTTAAATGCAAATATAAGAGCATTTAACTCATATGTGTAACTTTATTTCATATGCAGATACATATATATTTTGTTTTTTACCAGACAGTGGGAATGCTATACAAAACTAACTCAACTGTTTTTATTTCACTCCTTGGTAGGAGAAAGGAAAAGGAATTATGGTTGCTTGAGTTTTTCCTTTCCTTCCATGTCATGATTTTCAGAATAAGTGGTTGGCTACTACAGGGAAATAACACAAATAAAGAAAGGATCTGATAGGTTTCCTTGGTCCTTCGTTTTTATTAGAACAAAACTGCCTGTGTTCTGTGTTTGAAACCAGTTCCAGCTCTAAGGGAAAGTATGGCCTCTCTGGGTTGTCAGTGCCTCCACTCACTCAGTCCTAAGACATGCACACTGCCTTGTACTCACATGCAGTCTTGCATCATGGTCCATCAGAATTCGGTGCTCATGGAGCACTGTGAAGTTACAAGCAATTGGGGTGGCAAGGAACCAGGGAGGACATGCATCTTGTGCATATCTCCTCTGCGCACGTGCACACACCCCAATGTCCCACTGGATTTCACTCACAAAACACAGGTTCAAAGACACAATTATTATGAATTTCAAGATGGTGACAGCAGAGCATTAAACCAAGCACAGGGCCCTGTGTGACTGCACAGGTCACATGCCTGTGAGACTGGGCCAGGTCTCACAATTCTTTTCTCCCCTCTTCACAGGTTAAATATTCAGTAGGTAACTCAGCTACTGCTGCAGGGATTTCTAAACTCCTGAGCTCAAGGCTCTTTAAGACCTTGACTTTTTTTCGCTTACGACAACCTGTCTACCTTGTCCACATGCTCACCTCCTCCTCCAAAAATTCAACACTGTCCACCACACTCCAACCATGTCCACACCCCACTCTCCTCTGGTTTCCTTCTTCATGTTACCTCCTTGTGAGAACTCTATTTGATACCTTCAGATAAAGTGACTCCACATCCATACATACCACCTGCACACACAGGCCAGTTCCTCCGTCACTGCCATCTCCGAGAGGGCAAGCTCTGACCGACTCAGTTGCTTCCCTGGCCTCAGTAGACATTGGCCTAATCACTCCAGGAGGAGGCCAATGGGGGAAGGGGACACATACCTGGATTCTGGTTCCCTTGCTGCCTCTGTGTGCCACCATGGGCAAATGACTGTGCCTTTCAGATCCTCATTCCCACCACCTGTAACATGGGTATAACAATACCTGCCTCGTGGAATTGCCAGGACTCTTAACGGGGGAGTGAGAGGGTAGAGGTTAGTAGTTCTCAACCTTGGCTGTGCATGAGAACCACTGGGGTGCTTTTAAAAACCCAAATGCCTGAGCCACAGTAGTTTCTAAAACTTCCCAGATGAATCCAAGATAGCCAAGGCTGAGAACCACTGGTGTAGGTGAAGGTGACTAGCACAGCCCCTAAACAAATCAGTGTTGGCTTTTTAAAACTTTAAATAATAAAGAAGTATAATAAATAAAACAGAGGTATCTGGCGTAGTGTGGTGACTGGCCTAGAGGAGGCCAAATTCTTATTTACTTATGTCAGGGAAGGAGGGAGGGAGAGCCGGAACAGCAAGATTAGATGACAATAACTTCAGGGTAGCCAGAAGCAGGCATGAGTATAGGGGAAGGGAGCCAAAGTCAGTTGAGCACTTGCTCTGGCCCAAAAACCTGGCATGCTTGTCCTCACCTACTCCTCACCAGAACTCTAAGATGTTCATAAATGATTCCTATTTTACAGAGGAGAAAAGGACACTCACCAGATGACGCATTTTGCCCAAGGTCCCAGAGCTTGTGGGTCTGAATGATCCCTAAGCCTGAGCAAGTTCTTTCCCCACCCTCAGAGGTACAACATGGTACACATTTGAACACCCGGGCTCCCAGCAATCCGAGTCCAAAGAGGGTGACCTTGGCAAGGTGGACTGCTGCCCCGCCATAGTCAAATGGCTCTGGCAGGACTGGGGTGGCAGGACTGGGGTGGCAGGACCAAGACAGCTTTTTGAACCATTTGTGCAGTAGCCCACGCATCCCAGGGACAGACTCCCAACCTGGCCCCTGTCACACTAACAAGCCCTAAATGAAGAACGAATATCTAACCATGAAGCCCATTGTTAGGATGATTTAAGTCAGGGGAGTCATAGGTGTCCGACAAGAACTACTCTGATGATTTTCAGGGACAGGGACAGTGGGCTGACAGTATTTGACCATTTTGGCCAGCCGCTCTGGTATTGACAGAAGCCCTCACACACACTTGCTAGATTACAGTAAAGACATTCCAATCACAGGCGCGTGGCCCACGCCTCGGCTCCTCTGTGCCAGCAGTCCCGTCCTTCTACATTAACCGAGACAAACAGGGAGAAGTCAGGAAATTCTGATTAGCGCAGGCATGGCAGATGAGATGGAAGGCCTGTGGAAGCTGAGGGGATACAATGAAGTTGGTCTTCATGCATACTAGGTTAAGATTTTCTTTCCATAAGAAATGCAGATGGGAAGCAGCTCTAAAAAGAAAGCAGGTGCAGTGATTAAAAACAGATACCACTGACTGAACACTGACCCCGGGCTAGGTGGCTTTACATACATTATCTCACTTATTCTCCTTATTCCCATGAAGGAGGTGTTGTTATGATCTCCATTTTACAGATAAAGAAATTGAGGCTCAGAAAAGAAAGCCATTTGTCTAAGGTCACAGAGTAATTCAATGACAGAGCCAGAGTTAGAAGCAAAAACTCTTGTCTGACCCTGGGGCTCATGCAACACAATATTATTTCTCCTTGCTTACAAGATATAATTGCAAGATAGTATTTGACGTATCAGCCACCACCTGGGGCTGCTCTAGTAGTGATTCAAAGAGAGAGATTTCAGTGTGGCGATGAAGACAGTGGGCTTTGGAGAAACAAGTGTGAGTTTTGACTCCCTCACTTCCTTGTGAAAGCCAGCTCACCTCCTGGAGCCTCTGTCTTCTTACCTATAAGATGGAAATGATAACTTTGACCTCATGCTGTAAGCATTCAACAACTCTCTGTTGCTAAGTCCAGAAAGCAGTGGCTGGCTCTGAGATAGCATTCACGTGAGAGAGCTGGGTAACCAGGGGCTGCAGCAGAGCCACAGCTCTCTCCCACATACAGAAACCAAATAGGGGAAAAGCTAGATCTCAATACCAGACACCTCCTGGCTCAACATGTGGGCATGTATCAAAGTATGCTGGCCACTGAAAGACAGATTCCGGTTTTTAACATAATGTCTGTTACATCCTCAAGTTCAAAGATAAGGTGTGGCAAACTGATTACAGATAAGGATTTCAGTTTCCTGAGAGCGAGGAGAACACAGAGAGCGCATACTGGAGAGAGTATGAGTTTTGAGGGCCTGGTAGACCCCTGGGAGAAATGTAAATCAACCTGAAAAGTAATAAACAAGAGGACCAGCATTAGCTGTGTCGATGGGAATAGGGGATTAACGGATCAAACGGCAAAGCGACATGGAGAAAAAGCACAAATTAATCTGTAGAGATGACAAATCCCAACCCTCTACCTGAAGTGAGAAGAAAGACCTCACTAAAAATATGCTGTCCACCAGGACCTTGGTGACACGTCCCTCGCATGGGTTCCTTCACAGTATTTTCCCCTTATTTATTATCAGCCCCTCTCCTGAATTTTAGCGTCTTGAAGGCAGGGACCTTGTTCAGTTGTTTACTGCTGACTCTGAAGCACCTGGCATGGGGCTTCAGAAATTTTTAGTCAATGACCAAATTGTGAAGTGCAAGAACACAAGGAGAAGAGTCAAAACACCTGCCTTGGCCTTAACTCCCTTTCCTTCTCTAGGCCTCCATTTCTTCATCTATAAAATGGGAAGGTGCTTTCTAATGCTAATGTTGTTTGTAGACATTGAAAAAGCCTTTCTCTATGAGGTCTTCCATGGCCCCTCACAGAGAAACATGGCATGATGCAAAGCTCTCCACACCAAGACAAAGAACACAGTGGAAATGCTGGCTCTGCTGCTTACCACCTGCCACTCACCACCACCACAGTAACTATTTGTGGTTGAAGGTTGGAGCTTCATAACACCCCTATTAAGAGGTTCTTTATTATTATTTTACAGACTAGAACACAGAGGCTGAGGTAGGAGAAGTGACTTGCCCAAGGTCACAGAGCTGGGAAGTGCCAGACTGACACCTGAAGTCAGTTCTGGCTGGCTCCAAAGCCCAGGTTTTTCCCATGACATCCCAGGCCTCTGAGCATGCTCAGTTGCCCAAACATATTTTTCCTCTGGATTTCTAGGGTTGAATCTGAGATACAGCATATAATTTTCCTCACAAAAATGTCCTTTTCCATGTGCTGCATCCCTGGGCTAAGGAGTCCAGAGTGTCTGGATGTGGACTGTGCATTACCCGGGGTCTTGAAAGACAGGCTTGTGTAGCTCAGAGTTCCATGAAAAATCAAGTGAATCCCTCTGAGCCTCATGCTTTTCATCTGTAAATTGGGGATACGACCTACTTCCTATTGTGAGATTTAAAATGATACAATGTTTGAGGCGCTGATACTAAGTAGGACACAGCAGGTGCTCAATGGAGGTCAAGGTCCTTCACTCCTCTTTTCAGATGCCCTCTGAGAGCTGGGTGTTGCATCTGGTGTGGAATCTTCTGCACTTTTTGTTCAACAAACACCTGTGACTGGAGTGCGGAGGGAGCACAGACAGGGTGACTCTGTCAGGTGGAGTGGGGTCCAAGAAAGGCTATATGGAGGACAAGGGGATAAAAAAACCAAGTCTCCAAAGAGGAGCACACTTGCTAGATGGAAAGGTGAGAGGAGAGCAGGAGCAGAGGAACTGGGCCAAAACAAGGCCAGGGCTGCTGGTATACTACAAGAAGCCAACATTGCTGATATTTGAGGGGCATGTCA
>PVKH010040969.1:0-11000 GCA_004027955.1 Chaetophractus vellerosus
ACTACTCACCAAATATTTTTGTGTTCTCCCAATTTCCCAGCCATCTTGTATTTAGGCAAAGCTGGTGACTAGTTCTTCATTTTCAGTTGTATCATTTTCATAGCCAATCATTTAAGAGCCTTCAAATCCTTACTCCCTTGCTGTTACAGTTTGATGTAATTATGAATTCAAAAAATCCATATTGGATCACACTTGTAAACTGATCTGCTCATTTGGACATGAAAGGGTTATGATTAGGGCATTGACTGGGCCTTAGGGCGTTGAGCCCCACCCCTCAGTGGGTGAGGTGTCAAGTATAAAAGGCAAGGCCAAAGACAGAGGAAGCAGATTTGAGAAGCAGATTTTTGAGAAGCAGTTCTGATGTTGGAGAGGAGCACCCCAGGAGAAGACAAGTGAGCCGTTTGCCTGATAGTCTACAGCTGGCCTTGTGGAGCGACGCAAAGGGTAGAGAGCCTCATGGTCTACAGCTGAACTTGTGGAAGAAACAGAAGCTAAGCCTGGAGAGAAACGCAGCCCTGGGAACAGAGGGACCCAGAAGCCTGAACCCTGGCAAATGTCAGTAGCTGTCTTGCTCCAACACATGGACTTTGGTGAGGTAAGAAACTTATGCTTTGTGGCCTGGTAACTGTAAGCTTTACCCCAAATAAATAGCCTTTATAAAGACCAACCAATTATTGGCATATTTCCAAAGGCACCCCTTTGGCTGACTAATACACTTGCCATGGAAAATGAGAAGATCACATTTCATAGACTGCATGTACAGTATAGTACAGCATCCATACTTTGTTTCTTAGGATTTTTTTAAGAATTGGAGTGAAAAAAGTTATGCTTATAAGAATGATATGAACTTCCAGAAAGATGGAGGTCTAGAGAGGTAAAAGAGTCACATCTTTCCCAGAAAAAAATAGCTAGAGGATGAGCAGAAACTGTCTGGAAGGTTCCTCTAGGGTTCAGGACACCAGGGAAAGTCGAGACACTACCTAGAGGAGAGAGAGACAAAGGAAAGGAATCTAAGCTGGCTGAAAAATCCCATGAGTAGAACTGCAAAGCAGCAGCAGCATCAGCAGGAGCCCCTTCCCTTCCCCTCACCTGTGGAGCAAATAGCAGTCCGTGGACTGCAATGGCTGTGGACTGAAGGGGTTTCAGGCATCCCCTTCCCCAAGAAAGGGGAGAGGGTGGGACACAGCCCACAGCAATTCAGATTTTGGCCAGCAAACTTGGTCTGTGGCATTGGAGGGGTTTCACACTTCCAGGCTGGGTGGGGTTGCACCATTGTTTGCCCTGAAATCTGGCAGAGAACTAAGGATACTTTGCCTTCTCAAACACCCTCCCGCTGCCCTGTATTGATTGCTGAAGAGAGAGAGGAGGTGGGGGTGTGGCCAGCCAAGAGTGGAGAACAGCCTTTGAGAAAATTTGCTTCTGAAGCTTGACCAGCCCTGAAAATGTTTTTCTACTGCCTACCTGCCTGAGGAGTTACACTGAATGCATTTCCCCTAGCACCTGTGCTCTGAAATGAAACGTTTCTCAAAGAACTCCATCTGCTGGCCACACCAGAAAAGTGCACCAAAAAAGAGAAAAAAATAAATACATAAAAGAGGCTAGCCACCATCTTCAAAGGCTTTAGAAACTGGTCTGTACCCCATTACTGGGTCCTTAGCCCTGGTTTGAGCAGTTAAACAGGAGTAATCCTAAATATCTAGAACAAATTGAACCATGAGTCAAAGAACAGTGATAGCACAAAGCTACTGAACAGTAAATCCCTAGGCAAGACAGAGAAACCAAACATCAGTGTATACTTAATATCAGAATCAGATGCTTAGACAGCAACAAAAACATTACAAGCCATACAAAGAAAAGGAAGACATGACTCAGGCAATGAATAAAATCAAATCTCCAGATGAGGCACAGGACTTGAAACAGCTAATCAATGAGGTTCATACAAATCTCCCAAATCAAGTCATAGAATTGAAGGACAAAATGAATAATAAAAAAAAGACATTAAGAAGACACTGAGTGAGTACAAAGAAAAATTTGAAATTTTGGACAGAAAAATAACAGAGTGTATGGGAATGAAGGACACAGTAAATGAGATTTAAAAAAAATACAGGCACACCAGATTTGAAATCATAGAAGAAAAAATCAGCAATGTAGAGGAAAAAACAACTGATATTGAAGAGAAAGAACACAGAGAGAAAAGAATGGAAAAAATTTGAGCAGGGACTCAGGGAGGTGAATGATAACACCAACATATGTGTTATGGGAGTTCCAGAATTAGATAAGAAGGGAAAAGGATCAAAAAGAGTATTTGTAGAAATAATGGCCAAAAGATTCCTAACTCTCATGAAAGACATGAATATACATGTTGAGGATACACAGCATACTCCAATTAGAGTAAATCCAAATAGATCTACCCCAAGACACATAATATACAGAATGCCAAAGATAGAGAAAATTCTGAAAGCAGCAAAAGAAAAGCCAAACATCACATACAAAAGATGTCCAATAAGACTGAGGGTGGTTTTCTCTTAAAAACTGTGGAAGCAAGAAGGGATTGGTAAGATAAAATTACATTACTGAAAGAGAAAAACAACCAGCCAAGAATTCTTTATATGGAAAAACTGTCCTTCAAATATGATGGTGAGCTTAAAATATTCACAACTAAATAGAAATTAGGAGAGTTAATAACAAGAATTCAGTTCTACAGGAAATAGTAAAAGGAGTTCTGCAGCCAGAAAAGAAAAGATAAAAGAAGCTTGGAAGAGAGGGTAAAAGTAAAGACTATCAGAAGCATAACCAAAAAGGTGAAAAGAGGGACAAAAATAAGAAATGACATAAGAAATCCAAAGGATAAAATGGCTGAAGTAAGTAATGACTTTACAGTAATAACATTGGATTTTAAAATCTCCAGTCAAAAGACATAGGCAGACAGAATGGATTTAAAACAAAAAAATGATCCATCCATATGCTGTTTGCAGGAGACTCACCTTAGACCCAAGGATGCAAATAGACTGAAAATGAAAGGTTAGAAAAAGATATTTCATGCAAATAATAACCAAAAGAGAGCAGAAGTAGCAATACTGCTGTCAGACAAAACAGATTTTAAATGCAAAAAAAAAATGGCATGCATAATTTTATTTTTATATATTAGTAAAAGGGACAATCCAATAGGAAGGAGTAACAGTCGTAAATAACTATGCACCTAACTAGGGTGCCCCAAAATACATGAAGCAAACTCTGGAAAAACTGCAAAGAGAATAGATGTCTATACAGTAATAGTTAGAGACTTCAACACACCACTCGCTTCAATAGAACAACTAGACAGAAGATCAACATGGAAACAGAAATTGAACAATATAATAAATGAACTGGACCTAACAGACATATACAGAATATGGCATCCCAAATCAGCAGGTTATACATTCTTTTCAAATGCTTATGGATCTTTCTTTAGGATAGACTACATGTTGGGTCAAAATACAGCTCTCAATAAATTCAAGGACTTTGAAATTATACAAAGCACCTTCTCTGAACATAATAGAATGAAGCTGGAAACCAATAATAGGCAGGAAAAGGGGAAATTCATAAACATATGGAGGCTAAACAATGCACTCTTAAACAACCAGTGGGTCAAAGAAGAAATTGCAACAGAAATTAGTAGGTCTCTCAAGATGAATAAAAATAAGAATACAATATATCGAAACTTATGGGATACAGTGAAGGCAGTGCCGAGAGGGAAATTTATAGCCCTAAAAGTCTATATTTTAAAAAAAGAAACAAATAAAATCAAAGAACTAACTGAACAACTGGAGAAATTAGAAATAAAGTACAGCAAACTATTCCCCAAGTAAGCAGAAAGAAAGAAAGCAGATCAGAAAGAAATGAAATTAAGAGCAATGAAGAAAAATAACAAAGGCAAAAGCTGATTCTTTGATAAAAATCAATAAAATCAACAAAACCTTAGCAAGACTAACAAAGAAAAAATATAGAAAATGCAAATTAATAAAATCAAGAATGAAATGGGAACATACGACTGACCCCACATAAATAAAAACGATCATATGATGATATTATGAGAAACTGTATGCCAACAAATTAGATAACCTGGATGAAATGCACAAATTCCTAAAAATGCACAAACAGCCTACATTGACTCTACAAGAAATACAGGACCTCAACAAACCAATCACAAGCAAAGAAATTGAATCAGTCATCACAATTCTTCCAACAAAAATAAGTTTAGGCCCAGATGGCTTCACAGGTGAACTCTACCAAACATTTCAAGAAGAATTAGTAATAATCCTGTTTAAACCCTTCCAAAAAAATTGAAAAGGAGGGAAAATTAGCCAACACATTTTATGAAGCCAACATCACCCTGATATCAAAGGCAGATAAAGATACTACAAGAAAAGAAAATTACAGACCAATCTCTCTAATGAACATAGATGCAAAAATTTTCAAAATGCTTGCAAATTGAATCCAATAGCATTTAAAAACAATTATACATTATGACCAAGAGGGTTTATTTCTGGTATGCAAGGGTGTTTCAATATAAGAAAATCAATTAATATAATATACCACATTAACAAATTGAAGGAAAAGACATATGATCATCTCAATTGATACAGAAAAGTATTTGACAAAATCCAGCATCCTTTCTTGATAAAAAACAAACACTTCAAAAGATAAGAATAGAAAGAAAGTTCCTCAACATAATAAGGACATATATAAAAATTCCACAGCCAATATCGTACTCAAGGGGGAGAGGTTGAAAACTTTCCCTCTAAGATCAGGAACAAGACAAGGATGCCCAGTGTCACCGCTGTTATTCAACATTGTGCTAAAAGTTCTAGCTAAAGCACTTAGGCAAGAAAAAGAAATAAAATACACCAAACTTGGAAAAAGAAGTAAAACTCTCACTATGCACAGATGGCATGATACTATATTTAGAAAAATCCCAGAATGTCTACAACAAAGTTATCTGAACTAATAAATGAGTTAGTAAAGTGACAGGATATAAGATAAACATGCAAAAATCAGTAGTGTTTCTATACACTAGTAATGAACAAGCTGAGGAGGAAATCAAGAAAAAAATCCATTTATATTAACAACAAAAAGTCTCTAATATCTAGAAATTAATTCAACCAGGAATGTAAAGGATCTGTGTTCACAAAACTACAAAACATTGCTAAAAGAAATCAAAGAAGACCTAAACAAATGGAAGGACATTTCGTGTTCATGGATTGGAAGACTAAACATCGTGAAGATGTCAATCCAACCCAAATTGATTTATAGATTCAATGCAATACCAATCAAAATTCCCTAACCCAACTTTACAGAAATAGAAAAGTAAATTACCAAATTTATTTGGAAGGGAAAGGGGTACTGAATAGCCAAAAATAAGAGCAAAGTTGGAGGACTCATGCTGCACCCTTACCTTGAAGTGTATCATACTGCTACAGTGGTCAAAACAGAATAGTATTGGCATGAAGACAGACACATTGATCACTGGAATTGAATTGTGAGTTCAGAAATAGACGCTCACTTCTATGATTAACTGATTTTCCATGTCTACCAAGTTCACTTTTCTGGGGCAGAACAGTCTTTTTTTCAATAAATGGTGCTGGGAGAACTGGATATCCATAGCCGAAAGAATGAGAGAGGACCCCCATCTCATTCCCTCTACAAGAATCAACTCAAAATGGATCAAAGTCCTAAAAACAAAAGCTTGGACCATAAAACTTCTAAAAGATAAAGGGAAACATCTATGAGACATTGTAGTAGGTGGGGGTCTCTTAAACCTTACACTCAAAGCACAAGCAACAAAAGAAAAAATAAACAAATTGGACCTCCTAAAAAATTAAACATTTCTATACCTCAAAAGACTTTGTGATGAGTGTAAAAAGGAAGCCTACTCAATGGGAGAAAATATTTGGAAATCATGCATCCAAAAGGGTCTTGTATCCCTGATATTTAAAGAGATCCTACAACTCAACAATAAACAGACAAATGGCCTGATTAAAAATGGGTGGAAGACTGGAATAGACATTTTTCAAAGAAAAATACAAATGGGAAAAAAAACATGAAAACATGCTCAGTAACACTAGCTATTAGAGAAATGCAAATTAAAGCTACAATGGGATATCATTTCACACCTACTAGAATGGCCACTATTAACAAAACAGAAAAATGCAAGTTTGGAGGGGGTGTGGAGAGATAGGAGCACTTATTCACTGCTAGTGGGAATGTAGAATAGTAAAGTCACTGTGGAAGTTTGTTTGGCAGTTCCTAAGGAAGTTAGATAAAGATCTACCCTACGACCCAGCAATACCACTACTAGTATATACCCAGAAGAACCGAGAGCAGTGACACAAACAGACACCTGCACACCGATGTTCATAGTGGCATTATTCACAGTTGCCAAAAGATGGAAACAACCCAGGCGTCTACTAACTAAGAAAAACAAATTGTGGTATATACACATGATGTATATTCTTAGCTGTAAGAAGAAATAAAGTTGTGAAGCAAGCCAGGCACAAAGGGACAAGTATTGTATGGTTTCACCATTATGGACTAAATATATTGAGCAAACTCATGGAGTTAATAGCTAGAATATAAGTCACCAGAGAAAAGAATGTGGTTAGAGACTGGAAAGCTGAAGTTTTATCTGTGCAAAAAACTATTTGTAAATGTTTGGAAATGAATAGAAATGGTGAAAGCACATCGTAGGATTTTTAATTGGTTGTGCTAACATGTAAGTATGATACTGGTTTGTTTTTTCCTGGATTTTTTTTTTTAGTGATGAAAATGTTCTTATATTGATTTAAGTGATGAATGCACAACTCAGTGATTATACCAAATGTCATTGATTGTGCACTTTAGATAAATTTTATAGTTTATGAACAAAGTATAATAGTTTGGGTTGGGAGAAAAATACTCCAAATGTAGGATATGGCCTTTAGTTAGTAGTTATACTTTGACGACGCTCTTTCATAAATTGTTACAAATGTTGCACAACAGACTAAGGTGTTTGCAGTGGGGTGATGTATGGGAGCCCTGTATGATGTTATGCACGTTTATTTTGTACGTTCACAACTTTTACTCTACAGTTATTATTTATGTATGTTCATGTATGAATGATATACTTCAATAAATTGTTTTAAATTGAAAAAAGAATGATACGTTGAGAAAAATAGATGATGTGATAAAACTTGGATTTTTTCCTGTAGACGTATAGAAGTGGTATCTCTGAGCAGAGAAGGTGTGATGTTATAGAGTACATAAGAGGAAATGTTCTTTGAGAGCACTATGGAGAATGCATGTAAAATTACAGCTTGCTTCTGATTGCCTCTATTTTCTCAGCCAAATAGGAAGTAAGGTCATTAGTTGAGGATGAAAAAGGGGAAAGAGATACTGGAGAAAGAATGGAGAGGAGAATGGATGAGCTATCTTTTTAAGAAAATGGAAGCAAAAATCTGCTCTAGCTTAGAGGAATTAATGAAAGGAACATTCAGAGTGATGGTGGAGGATTCAGGGGCTGTGATTAATAACTGACTATGAGCTGCAGAGCAGGGCAATGGAATTAGAAGAGGAGATTTACAGAATCTTATGATGCCTAGAGTGAGGGGCAGTAGGGATCACTGTTTCTCTGTGTTTTTTGTTTGTTTTCTTTTTGGGGGTGGCACAAGTTGTTTATTCCAGGATAAAGGTATGCAAGGGTCACCTAGGCCCTCAGAATCGGCTGGCAGCATGTGCACTGAGGAAGACCCAGGAGAGGGGACCCTTTCCTGCCCCTGGCTTGCTCATGCTTCCACCTGAAAGCTCCCTGAGAACCTGTTTTCCTCGGCCTGCCTTCCCTTCTCTGGACCTGAGCCTCCAGTTTGGAAAATTGGACAGCCAGTGGGCTCGTCAACCAGAGAAGTAGTTTCAGGACAGACGTTCCTCGGATCAAACTGATGTGGCTGGGTATAAAGAATGCCCACCACTTGCCCCATGCCATGAGTAGGCTTCCGGCCAAACTGAGGATTCTTCTGCAGCAGCCACTCCAGAGCCTGTAAAAGATAAGGTAAGGCATGGCAAAGAGAGAGAGGGGCATTGTTCTGGAAGATTCTGATGTTCTTCATGAAGACCTGGTGATGGATGGTGAAGGCAAAGTCACCCGCACAGCTGCAGAAGACAGACATGTGGACCTCCTTCACACCGCTGTACTTGAGGCATAGCAGGTCCTCATGAAGCATGAAGGCCATCAGCTTTTCCACAGAGCCATCTCTCTGACACTGGAGTCACAGGCTACCTCACAGTTGGAGCAGAGCCATCGAGGCAGGATGTGCAAAGGGGAGGGGATGTCTTGGTATCTTGGTATACTTATTCAGAGGAACGGAGAGTTCAAACAGCCAAAGGAGCTAGTCACACACACACATACCCAAAAATGGTGTGGTTAGCAAAGTAGAGAAAACCAGGAGAGTGATGTCACAAAAAGATTTCATACATAGAGAATATTTAAAGAAACTAGTGGCAAACTGTGTTAATGATTCTTAGATATCATCAAATGTGTGTGTGAGTGTGTGTATGAGTGTGTGTGTGTGCGTGTCCCCACAAATGTGTATGGATATGTTTTATAACTGTGATAGGTTCTAAACTGATGACTGTCCTTCTCCAGAAAAGACAGTTAGATGTTAATTAAATATTATTTCTGTTCATAATTCATTTATTTAATGATACTTTCAAAATCTATACTGAGCACATAGTATGTGCTAAGCACTATTAAAGACTCCATGATAAGAAAACAATGTGAAATTTCCTGTGTTCATGAGACTCAAACTTCTGGTGAATTTTTGCTCACTATTCCAAGAACTAATTAAGAAAGGGATTCTGTCCTCTTAAAAACTGGGTACTTATATGCTATAGAACAATTAAAAAGAGCTATGTTGTAGCTTATTGCAGCCCTATGAGTTACATATTGTATTCATTTTATAAAGGAGGAATTGAGCCTTCTGAGATTAATTAACTAGCCCAGGTCCAGATACAATATTAAAACCTTGTTTTCTTGAATATCAACTCCTTGCTCATTCTGCCCTTTGACACTGTATTGATCCTTTAAATGTGCTATTCTTGAGAAATGTTGTCAAAATATAATGACAAGTTAATAGCAGCTTGACTTGAACCTAGTTCTTTTCAGTCTTGCCATTGTACCGGGACCCTCCTATCCTGAGACAAAGTTTAGAGCTTAGACTTAAATGACAAGGACTGTAAGTCTTAAGGAAATTTTGCCTGCAGTGGCTCCACTATGACTCTCTATGCTCATAGAAAAACACATGGATCTGGATGGACAGGGTGGAAACTTTTATTTCAAGGCCCAGTATCCATAGCATAAGACTAACAGAAAATATTAAGCTGACTTGTCTGAACTCGAGCCTGGGATCAGATATTTCTCCTGAATATGATTCCATGTAAAGACAGAAAAGGTGAAGAAAATCACTGAATGCTCAAAAATAAGCCACAGCTTAGCCTATATTCTACCCTGGTGGGGAAGAGGATTCCCAACTTCCTGCTCTCTGACATTATTCTGAGTCTCTGAGCTACCAGCAACCGTGCTGACTTTCATTTATGTATAAAACCAAAGAAAAACACATAGATTTTCAATGCAATGGTACAACCAGAACAAGTGGTACTGTTCTCTCTCCTTAAGTTCTACTACACTCTGTATACAGAAATTTATATGCTTCTATTTTTAAAACAATGTGTTGAGTCAGATTTCATAGTATAACAGTGTTGGACCTAAAAAAATCTAGTCCCAGAAAATGCTTTCTATCCAGTGTGCTCAGAGTTTGCATTGTTTCTGTGCATTTTTAAAATTATATTATCTCCTGAGTTTGAAGCCTAACAAAGTGTCAAAAATCAAACAAATAAGCAAAATAAAAACCAGCAACTTAGCACCATATGCCATTTAAATAAAAGAACAGGTGTAACAGTTCACAAATTATACATAAAGTATGTTTTCAATTAATTAACTCTGCCTTGCAAGAAAACTTGGGAGTGATTTTCAGAACACTTCAATCAGTTAAAAAATATTTATTGCAATCATATTTAAGATTGATAAGTAGCTTATAGCAGTGAATACCAAGCTTCAAGATTTCTAAATTAAAGGGTATCAAGAAAGGAATTGGTTTTAGTTGTCTTTGCATTTTAAAATTTTACTAATATTGGATATTTGTTTCAGAAAAAATGATTCCTCAGGACTATTTCATAAAATAGTGGTAATTCAGTTTCCTTTACAAACAGAACTATCTTAACTTTTCTCCTCTGGTAAAGAGATATGTATATATTCATATTTTAATGCTATGGGAAAGCATAAACATAGCTGGAGAGGGAATGAGGCAAACTGGGTCTTAGGCCTGCCACTTAGGTTGTCTGTGACCTGTGACTTGCAATTTATCCATTCTGGGCTGTGGTTGAATCATTCGTACATGTGGCCATGCAGTATTGTAGACTGGTATTAACTGTATGAGTCAAAATATCTAGGACACTGGCTCTATGAACTTCTGCAATATTAGACAAATTTCTAAACTTCCCTAAATCCTACTTCCTCATCTATTACCTGAGGGTAATAAATTCTATTTCCCAGGGTTGATTAAGGATCCAATATGATGATTTGTATAAATGTGCATTAGGGTTAAAACACATTTCCAATGCAGAGGAATAAAAACAGTTACTGATTGCCAGTGACAGGGCAACTCTAAACAATTATTTCTAGAAAAAAAGAGGGAGAGAGGTATAAGAAGCATTTACTCTTATTCAAAGTAGTTTCAATTCTATGACTCAATTTTTAAGAAATAATCCTAAAATTTGGGCATGATAGGGGAAAGGGAGCCTGTAAGCATGCACTGGTCATTGCACAATTTTTTTCAAAGAAGAAGCAGCAAATTAAATGTTCAAGAAAAAAAGAGATGCTTTAGAAATTTTTGGAACATTTACTAAATTGATTTACTAAAGCTGCACTATAC
>PVKH010040970.1:0-11001 GCA_004027955.1 Chaetophractus vellerosus
GGGAACTGAACCCGGGGCCTCTCATGTGGTAAACCGGAGCCCTACCAATTGAGCTACAGCCAATTCCCTGATATACATTTCATATAACCTTACACTCCTGAGAAAAATTTCTTCTTCTCCCCTACCCCCAGCCATGTGGGAGGCACAAAAGAGCTTTGCATCTGTGCTATAGGTCTGTGCCGCTTAAACACGGGAGGGGGTGGATGACATTCTTTAAGATACAGGCACTGAGACTACAGAGGCCTTATGTAGAGACAGTTGGTAGAGTTCTACTTTAGTTCTTCCTGTTTAGCTAAAGGCAGTCACCAAGTTCTTGGACAGTTGCTCACAGAAATATGATTCACTCCTTGTGATTTGGGTAGACCCACCTAAAGCTATTATTCTCTTAACGAAAGGAAAAGTGAAACTCATTTTAAAAAGTAAAATCAACTTGTATCAAATTTGATAATTTCCTGGTTATGCAGAGAACAGAAAAACTAGTACTGTACCCAAATTATGGCTTGCATTGAGCATGTCTAAAATATTTTTTCCAGTTCCTTCAAAAATTTTCCTGCTTCCTTATAAAGACAATAAATTATGTTTGAATACTTCTCAGAAACTAATAAAATTTTGTAATATTTAAAAATTTTAATTGCTAGCTTGGCCCAACAGATTACAGAATAAAATTTTATTTTGTTCTCTTCCAAATCTTCCTAACCATTAAGTGGTTGGTGAACAGAACAAACTGATGATTGCTTGATGCAGAGAAAAGAGACTTGGAACTAGAGCTAGAAAATTTGAAGCCCATTTCTGCTGCTTAATAGATATATGAATTTGAACACATCACATAACTTCATTAAATTACTCTTTTCTCATTTACAGAATGGCAATAAGAAGACTTATTTTACAAGGTTGATTTAAAAGAATAAATGAGATGATAGATCTTTAATAAGTAAATTTCTTTCCATTTATTCTTAAATGAATTGGTTATAATCCAGTTTTAATCAGCCATCTAGAAGCTTCTATAATAAGAAGTAGAATACTGATGTTGAGGATTACCTATGACCTTTCATCTTCCCCTTCCTTTCTGTCTATGAGTCATTAACTATATGCCAAAACACCAAAGCAAGCAGGAAAAAGGAGTACACAGTAGAGTATACATAAAAGGACTATTATGTGCGGGGGACTGACAAGAATCCTTTCTTTTTTGCATCCTATAGCCAACCTATCTCTCAAATATTATCTCAGTACATCTATTTCTCTTTATCTCCACTGTCATCACCCTGGTCTAAGCTCTTTTTCTCTCTCATTTAGACTACAGAAATAGATTCTTGACTGACCTGCTTCTCACGACATATTCCAATTTACTAATCCACTGCAACCAGAGAAAGTTTAAAACACAAATTGGATCATATCCTTGGCTTACACAGAACACTTAAGTGGCTTTTCATCAACTTTAGGATCAAGTTCAAAGTACTTAACATAGGCCTGAATGATTTGGCTCCTGCCTCCTTCACTCCCATGGGTTTTTCCTTGGTTCAGTCTAGCCACACTGGCTTTCTTTCAGTTCCTCCAAACAGCTAACATACTTCCCACTTAGGTCCATCACATATAACAGTAATATCAACCACCACCATTACCATAATAGCAACATTTATCAAATTATTACTATGTGACAGGCACTGTGCATTATCACATTTAATCCTCACAGGAAATATGAGATAGTTATTATTTTCCTGGTTTTACTGCTGAGAACACAGTTACTTAGAGTTAAGTCATTTCTTTAAAGCAAGGTAAGTGGTAAAGGTGAGACGTGTGTGACACTGTATATTCCTGGAATGTTCCTTCTCCACATCCTTGCCTGATTAACTCGTACTATTCCAGTCACAATGCATATGCCGTTTCCTCAAAGAGGCCTTCCCTCATCTTCAAATCTAAATTTGGTATCCTTGTCATGGTCCCTTAAACTTTTCCTATATAAAATATATCACAATTTATAATTATATATTTCTTTATGCAATTGTTTAATGTCTGTCAAAACTTCAATAAGTTTCATGATCATATGTTCAATAAAAGTGCCTGGTACAACCAATAAATATCTGTTGAATAAATGACTGAAGATAGTTATCCAAACATTCCAATAATGAAGTGTTAGATCACTCTCTGGAAGAGCCATTTGAGTGTTAGAAATTCTATCAAAAACGTCTTGCCTACTTCAAACCAAAAGCTCTTCTCTTATATTAATTTATAAAATGTGGAATGCTAAAATGGGAGGGATGAGGGAGCATCTTTTAACATTAGACTTATTGAGAGCACATCTACAGGAATTATTTCTTTGCACACAGAAAATTATTGCAAAAGGTGTAGAGAAATGAGATATTGATGGGACTGCTGTGTTGGAATGCTCTGTCACAAATTGAGTTCCAATTCGAATAAATCTAGAAAGATACAAATTAAAAATGGAGGAGGTCCAAATAAAGGCAATTAAATGACTATAAAAAGTTTGGGCGAAGTAAAATCTAGCTACTTTGGGATTTCCCAAAGTTACAAGATTGATGTCCCGCAGTGCAACCATATCTTCCCACATCTCTTAACAGTTTTGGGGACAACACAACTCTGGACTGTATGAACTATATTGCTCAAAATTTGAAATTAACAAGATAAAAGATGGGAATTACTGAGAGCCAAATGTATTCTTTAGGCATTTTATATTTTTGAATTAACTCAAAATAGCCACTAAACTTAAAAAAAGGGGTGGGGGGAGCCTTTATCCCCTACCCTTAATGAGAAAGATGGAATTCAAAGTAGGAAAGATCTTTTTTGTTTAATAACAAGCTGATGCTTTAAGCTCCTCTACAGCTTCTAGGCCAAGTGGCTGTCCAACTAATTAAACATCCCCGGCATGGTATAATGCAGTGAAATTTAAATTTTGAGTTAGGAGCTCTGGGTATAAATAGCTCAGCAATTTATTAGTAAAGTAACTTTGAATAGGTTATTTCCTATGCTTCAGTTTCCTCATTTTTACAACTATAATAACAAAATCATCTTTTAAAATTGTTTGAGAATTAACTGAAACCATAATATGAAATATTACTTAATATAATGCTTGGCACACAGCAAATGATTTCCCTCCAGTGAAAGATATCTAGTACCTGCCAAGACAGCACATTTCCTATTTGGACAGCACTGGCCATTGGTTCTTGTACCGTGTGCAACTAGTTCAACACTATTAAGCTATTTAGCTTATATATCAAACTTTTAAATGTTATTTTAAGAAAAGATGTTCTTCATTTGGTATTTTAATTTTGGCTACGAATTCTAGTTTATAAACATTTCTTAAGTAATTTGTCAATCAGGAATTGCAGAATTTAATTTCTTTGACTGATCTTGGAGAAATATAAGTTAACAATCATATTTGATGAGAAGCCTTGAATAATCTAATTGATATAAATACTCCATTGAAACTTCCCTTCTCAGCAAAGGCAAGAAAAGTTGACCTTCCAATGATTCAGGATCACTGGTTGTGGTAATGACCTTTTTAAGACTTAAGAGATCCTCTTCTTGCTTTTATTAATAATGACAAAAATAAGACTACCAAAATTTATTTTTTATATAGAGGAAATATATGCTTTTGTTTACTATGTAAAGGAAATATAATGTTTAAAATTATGTAAATGTATAAAACAATTTTTTAGAAAATTTTATTTTTTGTTTAAGTCACAAAATAAGAGGAAATTAAATTTTCTCATTTAAGTTTTCAAGTGATATCATCTGCTTGTGGCAATTAACTCTGCACTAATAAACCCACTGTGTTAATTTATCACTTTACATATGTCGTGTGGGTTCGTTTGTCAGAGGATATTTTGGCTGGCTTTCTCCACTACAGAAAATAAAATTACTTCTAACAGATTTGGTTCATATACAACATAAAGCCTCCTTATTTCACAGTAAGGTAAATTTACACAAATCAAACTTTATTTGAGGAAGGAACTGTAATATATTTTCTAGTTAATTATTTCCTTGTTTATTCCAACCTGTTAAATGTAAAGAAAAGTTACTTTCAAACCATCTAATCACTTATAGCTTTTTAATAATGAAAAATGTTAAGGTAAAATTTAGATCAAACTCAATCAGAACTAAAATTAAGCCAGATATTGAGGCAGTCTAGTTTGGGAGTAAAGAGACAAATCTGGGACCTGGCAGAAAAACACGTGGCCATGGAGACCCCACAAGATGGCTGTTGGAATAACCTCGAGAGAGCCCCCATTCAGAAAGGATTTCATCTGGGATCAAGGAAAAGCCCTGGATATTCTCAAGGGGCCTTATCATTGGGCCCTCCTGGGGGATTGACTGGTGGGGCAACCAATCATAACAGCAAACAACTGGGATTCCTCTGCCGACATTAGCAAAGGGGTGGAATAATTAATGGTTTAAAAAGCCAGCGTAGAAGCCAAACTGGCCCTGTTTTGCCTTTTCTCTCCCTGCCCGGATTAGGATGCAAGTAGACCTGGGGATTTGTAATCTGTAATGGAGACTTGTAGTCTATAAATCAGCCCTTTTTACCCCCCCCCCTTCCCCTTTTTAGCTTTTCCTCTCTCTACCTGGGAATCATAATCTGTTATTTTCTCCTATTTCTCTTCTCTCATTTTCTTAATGAACTACTGGCCTAACCCAGCTGGTGTGTACTTAAAATTCTTTTTTGTAACATAGCCAAGAACCTAGGGAAAATCTGTCAACAATATTAGAAACAGAATGCTCCTGAGATCATAAAAATAATTTATATTGGAAGAAAATATCAACTGTGTTTTGCCTCATTTTTTCTTTTGTATTATAGGTCTAATTTCTCAGTAGAAACATCACAAGTAAGATTAAATTTGTAGTGGATCATAATATAAAGTATAAATCCTATCAGTTTTTCCTATAACATCTAAACACAGATCTCTGGGTTGCATTTGTATAATACAGATTTAACTGTCCAGTTTCACTTCAAGTCATATTTACATAGTCCATTTTTATTTGAAGATGGACATTTAAATGAGTCATTTTATTTTATTTGCAAACCAAACAGGCAAGAGTAGAGTTTGCAATGGTTTTGTATTTTTTTAAAAATTATGTATCCCACCCCTTTCTGTTTGTTCTTGCAATGTTCATTTTTGCGTTCTTCTGTGTCTGCTTGTCTTCCCCACATTGCGGCGACCGCTGAGTCAGCTCACCGCGCGGCGGCCTTGCCTGCTCGCGGGCAGCTTGCCCTGCTTGCAGGGGCTTGCCCTGCCCACGGCAGCTTTGCCCTGCCCACGGTGGCTTGCCTTCTCAAGGTGGTCTGCCCGCTCAAGGAGGCCCCGGGAACCGAACCCGGGGCCCCCCATGTGGTAATCGGGCGCCCTACCAATTGAGCTACAGCCGGTCCCTGGTTTTGTATTTAAAACCCTTAGCTTGAGCAGCATTAGTGGGTGACACTGTAACAATAGTTTTAAAATTTATTACACGAAAATGCAAGTTCATTAACATCAGAGTAGCAGGAATGGTTGAGTACACATTCAGCAGTTTGCTATAAAGAAGTATTTTAATGGTTTTAAATATTTCCTTGCATGTGGGGGATGATAAAAACCTAGTTTCAGAAAAGTAACTTGTACATGGGTGAAAACTTAGAATAACATTTTAAATAAAAGCAAGTTTACTTATTCATTTTCTGAGTGCCCTTTGCTATTATTGGATGTATTTATATTTGAAAAGATTCCATTACTTTCCATCACTATTTATGCTCCATCTCTCATGTAAACAAAATCACTTTTACAATACATATGGTTAAAAAAAAGTATATCTACATTTGTTCTGCTCTATTGAAGAAAAAGGCCTCAGAATTAGTCATGATATCTGTATATCTATGTTCTAATACAGTCCTTGACTAAGGTTTGAAATTATATCTTTTCCTTTTTTTCTAAGAGAATTCCCCAGTAAAGAACTTAGCAGACTGCTTACAGAGAGAACTGTTTCTTGGGACGTTAAATTATGTGGTTGATGACTCAATGTTAATGACTTCCCATGCCCTTTCAGTTTTTTTTCTCTACAAATTAGGGATAAACAGTCTATTAAAGACCCAGATGAAATAATTTCTCCTTCATGAAAACTCCCCTGATTCCTCCAATTTGTAAATATACATTTTCTTCCCTGATAATTGTTTCCTTTAAATTGGCCAAAGCTACTTGGAGACTAAATTATCTCCTTAAAAAGAAATATGTCAGGAACTTTAGATTCAGCAATCTTAATCTTTCAGATCACTTTTTTTTTTTCTTGTTTTTTCCTGAACAAGTTTCTAGAGCTAAGTCCCTTCACCTAGGCATCTTACCTCTATTGATAAGTCACCTCTCTTAGGTCCTCAATCTTTTTACCTCTCTTAGGTCCTCAATCTTTTGTGGTACACCAATACCAACCTAGGTATTCAATAAGCTTATACATTTTGAGACATGTAAACTTGGAGGTGATCTTCTACTCACTTTTTGTAGGGAATTCAATCATTTCTTCACAGTAATTCCTACACCCATAATATTAACTTAGAATCTCCTGATGTTCTCACAGAATTAAGAAGGGACATTAGATGAGAAAGGAGTACAGATCCATTTACACATAGAATTAGTTACATGAAAACTTTGAAATAATGAAAAAATTTCAAATTATGAATAAGTTATAATTAAATAACTTTAATTCAGGTCTTTATCATTTTTGCCACAATATAATGAAATAGCCCCTTAAATTTTTCAGCATCTCACACATTTCTGTTGAGATAACTTTTAAAAATATTTATAGTAGACAAGAATTATTTTGAACTTTAAGCACTGATTATGGCTAATATGATTCTTCAAAATGCTTACAAATGACTAAAAAAATGAAAGTAGGAGCATAAAATAAGCTTACTGTATCACCAATTTTTCCAATGTTTCCTTGATCTCCGACTTCTCCCTGTTAATAAAGAATATAAAGTTGTAAAAGTGATTATTTTTCAAACAAGATTACTCATGGTATCACTTCCATTTTCATTGTAATGTAATTTTCTAGTCATAACCTAGAAAAAGGCAAAGGAGCCTCTCAGTTACCCAAAATTCTGTAGTATTATGGTGTTTCTTTAGTATTTTTGTGGTCTTTCCTCCATTCTCATTTGAACCTACTTGTCTAAATTACTTTCTTCTATTTATGACTTTTAATCACTTTAAAAACACTTTTCACAAATAAAATTTTTAAAAATAAAATGTTCTGAGGCATGTTCTGTAAAAGGCAGAATGGTGGGCACTATTGAGGATATTAAGAAGAATAAAAATAAAGTCCATGTCCACAGGGGTGTTATATTTGCTTGAGAAGATAAGATGTATATACACAAAAGATATCTCACAATGCCGAGGAGCACAGAATAAATGCCACAGGCAAGGTGTTCATAGAAACAGGCACCCTGTGTGCTGGAGCAGCTAGAGCTGGCCTCAGTAAAGAAGTAATGTATGCTCATAAACCCTTAGCCACCATTTCGAAGTCCACAAAAAATCATTTGGTGACACACTTAATTTAATCTGAATTTATTTGGCGGCAATACTCTCCTGGATCCAAGTATGGCTATTTATAGTTGTGATTTATTCGACTTAATCGGAACATACACGTCACTGCAGAAATACTAATGTGTCTGATTATGGTGTGCTCTCTCACACCTGCTGGCAGTGTGAAGTAACATGTAGTAAATGTGCCATTATTACCTTTCAAAAATCCAAATATTAATGATTTCAAATAATGGATAATGAAATAGACTTTGAGTTAGGCCCTGGAGAATAGATGGTATTTACATTGGTGATGGAAAGGACCATCTTTGGGAATGGGAAATGGCATGAGTAAAGGCATAGATTAACAAAAGATGGGTGATTAAGATCAGGACAACGTGTATAATGAATCTGATATGAATGTAGGTTTTGTTTAGGGAAATAGCAGGAAATTAAGCCATCAATTGCTGTCTAAGAATTAGTAATTATATTGCAGTGTGGAGTAGGGCAATGTTAAACCGAATTGAATCATATGGTAGCCACTAACAACATGCAGCTACTGAATATTTGAAATGGGCTGGTCTGAATTGAAATATAAGTATAAAATATACATCAGATTTCAAAGACATCCTATGAAAAAGGAATATAAAATATCTCTTTAATAATTTTTGTACTGTTTACATGATGAAATAATTTTTGATGTGCTGGATTAAATAAAATATAGTATTAAAATTTCATGTTTCTCTTTTATTTTTTAATGTGGCTCTCATTTTATAACTGCTGGGCCAACTGATTTTAAGCATTAAACATAACATTATTTTGGAATAAACTTTCAAAGTCTACATAAATTTACTTTTCAATTTCTGTATGCATTTAGATAAACAGTAACACTTGTAACAGGTTGCAATACCTAGTTTTTGATGGACAGTTCAGTAGAAAGCTTTTATAGCAAATGTGTGGCAGGATAATACACACATTATTACTATTCTAGTGTTTTCCCCTCACCACCCGTCCCGTCTCAGATTTCAAAAAGGGAGACAGACTCCTTGTGCTAGTTGGCCTTAGGGGACATATATATTATCAAACAGAAAGCAGAAGTTGCTTGCAGATTGCCTGCATTCTTGCTTTAGTTTTCCAAAAGCCTAAAAAGGTCATTTGTCCTTAAAGGCCATGAGAAGAGACTGTTTCCTCAGGTCTAGGGAGAGAACAGAGGTCCTCTGGCTCTGCAAATAGTGACGACTCTTAGCCAACTCCAAGTGCCTTTGGCCTATTTACATAATGGCCAAATCTTGGTGAACAGCTACATGATATGCAGAAAGGCAAAAAACAGTCACAACTTGGAAGGAAGGGGCATTAAAAAACTTCCTCCATTTCCTGGGCAACACAGAAGCCATCTAAATTCTTGTGTGATTCTAGGGAGTCTGTGGGACATCAATCATGACTGAAATTCGTGTTTCTTGCTAGTTTGACTGGATGGTGGCTTGCCGTTGGATTTCACAGAGCTATTTGGCAGTGCAGGGATTAATTCCAGGGCAGGAGAATTGATTAAACCTTCTGAATGAAAGTACTGTGCTTCTGTTTTCTGGAGGGTTTTATCTGTAACCTGAGAGAGTCAGGTATACATATTCCCCAAGACAATTTCAGACACAGTGAGACATGCTGATAGATTTTAAATGTTTAGCTCTTATTTCTTTTTTAATTGACTGAGAAAAGCACTGTTTAGCTTTTCCTTAGATTCTAGCATCATAAAATGATAATAAGTGTAATATAAATAACGAACTCTATAGCTCTAAGAAAGTTAGCAATAATATTGTGATTTTCAATTTTTACTTAAATTTCATAATTTAAAATTTAAATCACCAAATTTTATAAGCTAGTTTCTTTCAGACCTTCATACTGCATTAATTTTCTTTGTTGGTGCTACAAAAAAATCATCCAAAACTTGAAAATAAGGCCCTCAAAATGGGTGACATGTCATTTCAATGTCATCAAGAGTGAAGGTCACCCAAAGATTATCTAGGGAATACAGACTATTTACTATTGATTAAAGAACTTAGATTTAGTGAAGTTATATTAACTTGTAGATTTCTATTCTGTACAGTAGAATAGATAATCTCAAAAGTTATGGTTTATTGTCCTGTATCTAACCCACAAATCTTATCCTAATATTTCTTTACTAAATTGTATACATATGCAAATATAAATATAGACATATGAATTCGTAAATGCTCTTTGAAACAGTTATTACATTTTACTGGTTCCCTCATTAACCAATGAGATGAATGAAATCTTTGACAAATGTTCATTTCACATCTATATGAGCGTCCTAATTTTATCTTTTTAAAAATTACACTTCAACACTGATTTTTTAAAAACTTTATTATTTATTATCTGGTTTACCTTTAAGCCTTCTGGTCCTGGTTCACCTGCATACCCCTTTTGACCAGGTTTTCCCTATAAGAGAAAAAAAGAGATGTTTAGTCATTCTCATTTTTTAAAATTTCCGAGGGTTTATGAAATTTAGACTATTCATATAAGATGAAACACTTAAAAACTATTTGATAAATGTGGCTTTAAAAAAATCACACTCACTAGTCATTTATGGAATAAATATTTATTGACTGTCTACTATGTGCCATGCATAGTTCTAAGGTTCTAGGGATTGAGGAGTACACTAAACATATCTGTCATTATAAAGTTTGCATTCTAGTAAGGATTACACAATTAAAAAAGAAGTAACTATGGACTATAGTTAATAGTATAATTATAAAAATGTGCTAGCATCAATTGTAACAAATGTTCCACATCAATGCAAGGTAGTACTAATAGAGTGGTATATGGTTATCCAGTATTTTATACATGATTATGCTATAACCCCACAATTTCTCTAATAAAGGAAAAAAATAAGTAAAATATATAATATATTAAGTAGTGATAATTGTGAAAGACAAAAAATTAAGCAGAGAAAGGGGATATAACCTGTTGTGGAAATTCTGTTGAAATTTTTGATAGGACTTCCAGGGAAGGTCTCACTGAGAGTCATCTGAGTAAAAACTTAAAGAAAGGGATAAGTTCTAGGGATATCTGAAAAAAGAGCATACCAGGCAGAGGAAAACAGCAAGTGCAAAGGCCCTGAGGTAGGAATGTACCTGGCGTGTTCAAGGAACCATGAGGAGCTAATGTGGCTATAGCAGAGTAAGAGAGGAGAAAATCAGTAAGGCTATGAGGTCAGTAAGGAGAGGTCAGAAATCAGTAAAGAGAGAAGGGAATGGGAAGTGGGAGGTCAAGACATGTAGAGCCTTGTAGGTAACAGTAAGGATTTTGACTTTTACTGTCAGTGAGACTGGAAGCCTTAGACAGGTTTGGAGAAGAGAATTGACATAATCTATGATTTAACAGGATCACTTTGGTCCAAGAAACAAAAGCAGGGATCCAATTAGAAGGTGACTGTAATAATCCACGTGAGAGATGACAGTGATATCAATCAGGTTGATAGCAGAGGAGG
>PVKH010040971.1:0-11001 GCA_004027955.1 Chaetophractus vellerosus
GCTGGTGGCTGGCTGCGCTTCATTCGCGGGCGACCTGCCCTGCCCGTGGCGGCTTTTGTCCTGTCCGTGGCAGCTTTTTGCCCTGCCCACGGCGGCTCTGGCCCGCCCATGGCAGCTTGCCATTCTCAAGGCGGTCTGCCCGCTAGGAGAGGTCCCCGGGAACCGAACCCGGGGCCTCCCATGTGGTATGCCGGCGCCCTATCCACTGGGCTATCCAGCCGGCCCCCAGTCTATGTCTTTTGATTGAGGAATTCAAGCCATTAACATTCAATGTTATTGTAAAGGCATTACTTACTTTATCCATTTTATCCTTTCACTTTCTGTTGTCATATCTTACTATTTCTCTGTTTTTACCCTTTAATTTACCCTTCCTATAATCTTCATTTCTACACTATTCTCCAAGTCTCTGGCCCTTGTTTTATCCTTTTTGGCTAATACACCCCTGTGTTAGTCAGCCAAAGGGGTGCTGATGCAAAGTACCAGATATCTGTTGGCTTTTATAAAGGGTTTTTATTTGTGGTAGAAGCTTACAGTCACAAGGCCATGAAGAGTAAGTTACTTCCCTCAAAGTCTGTTGCCACGTATTGAAGCAAGATGGCTGCCGGTCTCTGTGAGAGTTCAACGTTCCTCTTCCTCTTCAGGTTCCATGTTCCCAGCTTCTTCTGATTCTGGGGCTTGTTTCTTTCTGGGCTCAGCTGGTTCCTCTCACCACAAGGACAGCTGTAGACTATCAGGCGAACAGCTTGGCTTTCTCCCTGGGGCTCAAGTGTCAAAACTAGCTCTCTCCTTTGCCATGTCATTTTCGGTGTGAGTGTCCACCCGTCAAAGCAAAGGGGCAGGGACTCAGTGTCCTACTGACGTGGCCTAATCAGAACCCCAATCTTATCAAGTAAAAGTGAAACCTCTGAATATAATACAATCAAAGGGTATCATGCCCACAGTAACAGACCAGTTTACAAACATAGTCAATATTTCTTTTTGGAATTCATCAATAATATAAAACTCTGCCACAAATCTCTTTAATATCTCTTGTAATTCTTGTCTCTTGGTAACATACGCTCTCAGATTTTGTTTGTCTGTGAAGACTTTAAACTCACCCTCATTTTTTAAAGGACAGTTTTGCTCGCTGTTTTTCTTTTTAGTACCTTAAATACATCATATCACTTTCTTCTCACCTCCATGGTTCTTGATGAGAGTTCAGCACTTAAACTTATTGAGGTTTCCTTGTATGTGATGCTTTGCTTATCTCTTGCTGCTTTCAGTATTCTCTCTTTATCTCTGATATCTGTCATTCTGAATAGTAGGTGTCTCAGAGTAGGTGTGTTCGGATTTATTTTGCTTGGGATGTGTTGTCTTTCTTGGATATTGATATTTATATCCTGGGGTTGGGAAGTTTTTAGTCATTATTTCCTCAAATATTCTTTCTGCCCCATTTCCATTCTCTTCTCCTTCTGGGGAAGTGTATGTTTGTACATTTTACATTGTCATTCAATTCCCTGAGACCCTGTTGTACTTTTTCCATTCTTTTCTCTTTCTATTCTCCTGTCTTTTCCAGTTCAGATGTTCTGCCCTTGAAATCACTAATACTGTCTTGGAGCAATTCACATCTGCTGCTGCTTGCCTCTAATATATTTTGAATCTCATCCATCATGTCTGTCATTCCCATAAGTTATGTTACTTTTCTTTGCAGGCTTTCAAATTGTTCTTTATGCTCACCCAGTGTCTTCTTAATATCCTTTATCTCTTTAGTCATATTTTCCTTCAATTCTTTGAATTGATTTAGGAGAGTTGCGTGATTATCATTGATTAGTTGTCTTAAATCCTGTAACTCTTCAGGATATTTGGTTTGTTCCTTTGGCCAGGCCATCTCTTCCTGTTTCCTAGTATGGCCTGTAATTTTTTGCTGATGTCTAGGCACCTGAATAGGTTGGTGAATTACTCTGTTGATTAATTTCTCTCTTGCCTAGTGTTTTTTTTTTTCTTCACAGCTCTTTTTTGAGTTTTTGTTCAAGTTATTATGAGTCTTTAAAATTGCCCAGCTTAAGTTATCAAAATCGGGCCAAGGACTTACTAATGGGGCGCAGATTTTATCCCAGGAGTTGGGGCTAAAGAGAAACCAAAAAGCAGTTTTTCTCCTTGCAATTTCCTTGTCAGCCAGCAGATGGTACTCATTGACTAGCCTGTCCACAGAGGTGTTTCACCTCAACTTTCCTGTTTCTGCCTCTGGCAGGAACTGAGATTAAAAGCAGGCTCTGCTGGCCAAATTCATTGAAGAGAAACCACTCTCCACCCTCCAGCACACCCTCCCTATTCCCTTGTAACAGCAGACAGAGAGGAAGACATCTGTTCCCCTCTCAGTGGGCTGCAGTGGGTTTTATCTAGGCTTAATGTCTTGAGAAGGGGGATGGGGGCTGTTCCTAACTGCCGCGGGGGTTTAGTAACTCATGTTTGTTGTTTCGGGTTCTTCGTCTCTTTGTCCTTCGCTTGCTGGGTACGTAGTACTGTCCTGGTCTGCTGACCCCGAAAGCAGGTCCTGCGGATAGCTTTTGACCCTTTCTCCATTGTTTTTGTGAGAGTTGAGCTCTGCCAGCCCTACTCAAATGCCATCTTCCCAGAATTCCTCTACATTTACTCTTATAGAATGACTTACAGGCTTGGAAATTTAAGGAAATAATGTAAATCTTAGCAGTGCTTAAATTGGGCAAGCAATTATCACCTTCTGTTTTTATCTTTTTGAGTATTTCTTTTTTTTTTTTTCCCATATAAATGAATGTTTTGTTGGCCAGTTACAGTATTGGTTCTGATCATACACACATACTGTGCTCCCCACCTCCCTTCATTGGGGGCACAAAAACTTGCCAACCTGATAGCTTTAAACTTGCCAGGCACATATCTTTTTGATCTTAGTTTAGTAGCTTACTAGATCAGAAAGTTAATCGGTGAAAAATAAATGTGGATGGAAGTAACTAGAGGGCATTAGAGTCTAATGATACACTGTTCTCCCTGCGTAAAATTCTGAAATGCATTCTCAGTTGTCCAATTGGTAAATATTTTGTTAGTGATTATTAGAGCTGTTGTTTATTGTGCATCTACAGTGTACCAATGCTTTATTTTTATTATTTTTAATCCACTAGACATTCCTATAAAGTAGATATCACACCTTTCATAGTTGAGGAAACAGATTTAGAAAGTTTAAGTAACTTGCTAAAAAGTGGCTGAGCTGAGTTTCAGACATTACTTTTTGAACTACAAAGTTCATGCTTTTTTCATTATGCCATGCCACTTTCTCTATTTAGTGAGCTGAATTAAGCACTTGGGGTGGGGGGAAGGGGGAAGAGTTGTAAGAAGAATATAAAGTATGAATCTTTTCCTCAAAGAAAGGAATGGAAGAGAAAATTTAATTATGCTTGTAATTTGTTTTAACTATCTTTTCTATTTAAAATGGTATATAAAAGGATTCTTTTTAATACATTCTTCTACCATACATAAAATATCTAATTTTTAACAATTACTTTTATTTGGAAATGAGATGCTCTTTTTATCCGTGATAATGATAGGTCAAAGGGAAAGGATAGACAGGCCAAGAAAGGGGACAGCAAGAAAAATAAGAGTAAAACTTCATCTTTTTGCTATGATAACTTGAAATATTTTACAGAGTTTTAGTAGCACCTTAAAAAGGCCAACCTCTTCATGGAAATCTTATTGAACTGATCATGAAATGGTAGTCAGTGCAGATATTCTTCATGTCACCAAATTGTAAAGCTCCAAATAGCCTATTATAATAGAATGTGATTTATTGAATTTGGATTTCATCAATTGTGAATTGGTTATTGGTGAAAGGGTCCAAGCAGATGGTCCAGGCAGTTTTCTGTAATAGCTGTTTCGTCAGAAACAATGCATAATTGAAAAAGATATACTTAAAATGCTTTAGGGATTATACATTCTTACAGGACTTTTATTTCAAGTATATTGAGAGGAACCAAGATAATAGTTTTTTTTGCCATGCTAATTTTAGTCTTATATCCAGCTAAAGAGGCAGGTCTAGTTTACATTTTGTTATACTAATATGAGACTTAGTATTATTGGAAAACTTAAAAAAAAAAATTAGGGAACAGATGTGGCTCAAGTGATTGAGTGCCTGATTCCCAGAGGAAATAGGAAGTCCCGAGTTCAGTCTCTGTGCCTCCTGAAAAAAAAAAAAAAAAAACAAAAGCAAAGAACAAGCAAACAAATGAAAAAAATGAACTCAAGAGAGCCAGTGTGGCTCAGTGTGAGTGCCAGCTTCCTACATGCAAGGTCCCAGGTTGAATCCCTGGCCCCGGTACCTCAAAAAAAAATTTTTTTTTTTTTTTTTAAATCAGCCTTTCCTAAATCAAAGTTTCTGATTGAGAAGAATCAAATAGAATTTTGCAGTACAGTCAAGATCTGTTACTTTTATTATTATGGCCCTATTTGTAGACATTTTGCATTAACTATATTTACTTGCTTTTCTCATTGGTATCCGCCCCCTTATCCCCGCCCCCTACCCCCAGCCTCACTATTTTCTAGTAGAGCATCTGAGCTTCTATTGGCAATCTTCGTTAATGATTGAGAGTCTCACTCCCTTGTACTAAATGGTAGTGACTCATCCGAGGACATCAACCCACAAGTTAATTGGAATCTGGTTCTCTTTACATTTCTCTCCTACTTTGTCCCCCACATTGTAGCAGGGAAAACTACCACTTAGAATGCAAAAACCTTTAAGGAATAAAGTAGAGCTGTGTTTGTGGAAAGTGTGTTTCTACCTACTATTATGCTTGGGAAAGAGAAGAAAGAGGAGTGAGTCTTAACAAAATGAGAGATAATGTTTACCTTAGACTTTTAACATTTCTCATTTTCCTCATAGTATTTGTATTTATTATTATTATCTTTTATTTATACCCTGATTTATCTTGTTTTTTTTTTTTTCAAAAGGGATTAAGGAACACTCACTTCTATGTTTTAAGTTTACTTAACTGTCTCATTTGATAGACTGTAAATCCTCTAAGATAAGGACTATGGCTATACTCATTTTTGTAAATCTAGCATCTATGATGTGGTAGACATGTAATAGTTTATGGATAAATAAATGACATTTCAGTAGAAGAAAAGAAGACCTGGGTTGATTGTTGCAACCCTAGTTTATTATAGCTTTGGCGTTGTTGCCGGATTTTCTCTAGGTTCTTGGCTAAGCTATAGAAAATGAATTTTAAGTACAAGCTCGTTTAGTTAGGCCAGTAATTTATGAAGGAACAGAGAGAAGAGAAATGGGAGAAAATAATAGGTTAGGGGTCCCAGGTAGAGAGGAAAGGGTCTGAAAAGAGATTAAAAAGGGCCAATTTACAGACTACAATTCCCTATTACAGATTACAAATCCCCAGGTTTACTTGCGTGCTGATCCAGGCAAAGGAAGAAAAAGCAAGAACAGGGCGTTTTGGATTTTGCGCCTGCTTTTTTTTTTTTTTTTTTAAAGATTTATTTATTTTATTACATATCTCCCCTTCCCCCCCGCTGCGGCGACACGCCGAGACTGGTCACTGCATAGGCGCGGCTTTCCCCGCTTGTGGGAGGCTTCTGCTTCCATGCACGGCCGGCTTTCAGTTCGCGGGTGGCTGGCTGCGCTCCATTCGCGGGCGACCTGCCCTGTCCGTGGCAGCTCTTGTAGGGTATTCATATCCACGTGGGCTTTCTGCCAGGTTCCGGATCTGTCTCTTGATTCCTTAACTAGCCCACCTCAGTATCTTATATGTTTGGATGCAGCAAAATTTCAAATACCCTTGATTTGCCTATCCCCAAGGAATAGTTTGTCAAGCTTAATGCCAAAACCTTAAAACTTCTTACGCTTCCCCTGGGCAAGACATGGGGAAGAGAAATTTGGGTGGCTTAATAGAGAAAATAATAACTATTTGACGCCTTCCGTGCCCTCCCAATATAGCCAATGGCAAGCAGTTGGCTAATTCTTTAGTTCATTTGAATATGTTTGGTTTGGCAAGAGAAAGTGTTAATGTGGTATTTATGTTCTTAAATGTTCAAGAGCTTCTGCCAGTAGACCTGGTTGCTTTTTCAAAGTAGAAAATAGAAGAAGACTGAACAAAATACTTTCTCTGTAATGTTAATTTGAGTTCATTGTTTGTGCATAATCTTAGCAACATTATTTTGCCTGTGTTAAAATCAACAGGGGCAAAACAATGTATTGTCTTTTAGCTCATGCTCATTGTTTTGATAGTTGCCATACCATCTGATAATCTGACCAGTCATCCTGAGTTCTACAGCCATTTTTATTACATGCTTTAGCCGTAAGCTAAATATATATGTAATGTTTGCCATTTTTTTCTTATTACCATTTTTAAATTGGGTCAGATAGCAAATGTTGCAGCATTTATTCAGTCCTTTTATAGTGTTTTGAAATACTTTGCTGAAAAAAATTCAAACATATACAAAAGTAGAACTCCTTCTATGTCATCATTTGGAAGCAGTTTACCAGAGTTCTGCTAGTAAACTAAATTAACTAGTAAACTGAGTAAAGGTTTCAATCTCAGAGGTATAAATAAATAATAAAGCAAAACAAGACAAACAAACAACAACAATCCTAGCCTATGGGCAAGTAAGAATTTTAATCTAATTTGGGCATTTAAACTTCAATTTCACACCCATACATTTCTGGAATACTCCAGTTACCAGTATGTAGGCACTGTGGTAAATACCAGTGATACACTTTATCATACCTTTTCTTTTCCTTCCTTCCATTTGTTGAGAAAAATACTGAAACCAAGAATTTCCTTAAAATCACATGCTGTGGCAAGTGGCAGAGCTGGGTCTAATTATGAATTCAGGACTTTCACCCTAGAACCTTACCATGTTCTTTCTACAACCCTGTAGTTTTCAACCTAATTGCAAGTCAGAATCCCCCAAATAATTATTTATTTTCTCCTACCAGTTTATTTTAGAATGAAAATATTGTAGTATTCAATTTAGAATGAAAATAGCAGGGAGAAGGAAAAGAGTAAGAATAAATTATTCACAAGAAAGAGTATTATCTTTGAACTGTTTTATGTTCTGGGGGTAGGGTTGTTGATAGCATGTATGGTGATTGAGAATGGGGCTCTGGATTTGGGCTGGAATGGGTTTTAACCCTAATTCAACCATTTACTAGTGTGTGACCTAGGATAAGTTATTTCTGTAAGCCTCAGCTTTCTTTCTTTTTTTGGTAAAATGGAGATTATAGTAATTTACCACCTAGAATTGCTGTGGGGATTAAATAAAAATTCCCATAAAGCACTTAGCACAGTGCCAGACATATAAGTGCTTGAGGAATGTTAGTCACTATCGTAATATTATCCATGGACATCATATATCATCATGGATATCTATCATTGACACATGTGACTCACACTGTTTTCTAAATGTATTCCCAGTGATGCCTATTGTGTTTGGGCAGTAAAGTGTTCCGTGGTCAAATACACTTAGGAGAATGTTCTAAACACATCCTAAATTCTAAACACCTTTCTTGGAGATTCATAATAGAGATTTAGTGTATTAAAGGCTCTGAAAAGTCCTTCGATTAAAAAACAAAACAAAACTTTGTTGTATAGTTAAACTTTCACAGGAAAGCCTTTGCTTCCTCAACTCAGCGTAACTGTTAATATATTCCAGAACCATTTTTCTTTTAACGTCATTTAAGGAAGCACTGCCTATACTATACTTGCATTTACCTAGTTTAGTAAATGAATACAGTGATCATTTTAATATTTTTTGATTGCCTGTATAGTATGATGTATAATTAGAAGGATCCAGGAATTTGGGATCCTTGTATTTCTGTAACTAATTAGGAGACTGATCTTGTGTTTAACCTCTATATGAGCCTTGATTTCCTAGTGAGATGGTTAGACTAGATCTCTAAGTTTTTTTTCTTCAACCTCTGAAAATCTGAATTGCTGGACTTTACAGAGATTTAAAAGAATGTATCTTTTTTTTTTTTTGAGTAACAAAATAAATGGGTTCAATGACTGTAAGCAATGAGTTATACTGAAGATATGTCACTGAAATAACTTGCCTGTTAAATTTGACTTTTTTTAGCCTTAGTACCACTGTAATACAACCAGCCTTGCAAATAGTATTCTAGGGATAGGAACTATTTTCCTGAGGTCCCTGATATCAAACTCATTATAGAAATGGACAAACAAAACTACAGAAGCTTTAGGAAATTTGGTCAAAGTTCTTTTAGCATTCAAATTCTGTATATGGTAAGGAGTTTTTCTTGTTTTTTGTTTGTTTTTGCAACTTACTTTAGATTGCTTTGTCATATTAAAGTGGAAAATAATAAAATCTATCTTCAAATAGAGGTCATTTGTTGGATAGAACTTTGAAAAAGTTTCCCAAACCAATACTAGTAATGATACCTATTCACTTATTCTACAGGGATTCTTAAAATTTTTTGTTCCACGACCCCTTACTTAGTCCATACTATACTGTGTATTTTTTCTTTTTTTTTTGAGGGATGGAGGGACTGGTTCTTTATTTCAAAAAGAAACTTGTCAATTTTCAGTATCCAAACAGTTGCATTATTGGTTTCTCTTTCTCCCAATTGGTCCCCAAAAGGGACCACACCAAAGGAGAGTACATTTTAAGCCAATAAACTGAAGAATGCACACCTAACAGACCTCACAGAAACCTCACCAAAAAGAGAGAACTGGGTGGGGAAAGAAATTATACAAGATCAGCACACTGTCACCCAGACTGTAGAGAGCACTCACAGCTGGGGCGGGGTGGCCAGTGTTCCCCAACCCCAAAGAAGCACTTTCAAAATAATATAAAATTTTAAAAAAAGTTTTGTCTATAGCTATTCAAGATTTCTCTAGCAACTGACTGATCCAAAGCATGAGATGGCACTTTTTAGAGACAGCAGCTTCAGACCCAGAAAAGAGTGATGAGATGCTTCATATGGTTAAATTAGTGGCAAAAATGTAATTTTCTTTTCTTTCCTTTCTTAAAAGGAGGCAGGAGAGTAAATCAGTGGTCACCCCGACATAAGGGGCAGATGATAACATTCTGTGAGCCATTGAAAAGGGAGTAGAGAAAGGACGGGACAAAGATTTGGTCTCAAACAGAGATCTCAACATATTAATTTGGTCACTTCTGATGAGAAAAATTAAAAAATTTAATAATAATAAATTTGCCCTAAGTTAAATTAAAGCCGAAAACCCGAACAGCACTTTTTTTTTTTTGGCGGGGGCCTAACTCCTGGGATCACTTTTCCGGTTTGGCTGGAGCTTTGTTTAGAGCAATCAATGAGTTTTCTCCTGGGTTATGTTTGGTTCTCAGTGAGGCAGGCCCATCCCTCTTTCCCTCTTCTCTGGAGTGGGCAATATGAATTAAGCTGAAAAACTACCTTTCAAAAGTGAGAAAGGGATTAGATTACTGCTTCAGAGCTGTGGAATTATTTGGAATGTTTTACAAATGGCTGCTACAACAACAAAAAAGAGGGATAATTACAAAATGTATACATCACAACATGCTTTTAAAGACACTTGCATTGTGCTCACATATTAAATGTTGTTCCCAAAGGTGCTCAGCCCCCTATCCCAGCTGCAGTCTCTGGGAGAGGCAGAGACAGTTTGGTGAAAAAGACACGGGGCCAGGGGTGGGTGGGTAGGTGGGTATACATGGATAGGAGAAAGCAGCCTTCCAGTTAAAGATCAGCCCTAAGTTTAAAGGTCAGCTTCGGGCAGGCTGGCTTCAGGCGGAGTCGGGGTCAAAGGGAGGGCAGGACTGGGGTGCTCTACATCTCATTCAGGTCAAGCAGAGTCTGATCCAGTATTCTTTGTGTACAGAGGTGCTCCTCTTTAGTGCATTTCAGTTTATCTTCCAAATCATCAATTGCCTTTTCCAGCTTGGCTACCGATCTCTCAGCAAACTCAGCATGGGTCTCTGCCTCCTTGAATTTATCAGTAAGAATCTTTGTTTCTTCTTCATATTTGTCTTCTTTTTGAGAGTACTTTTCTTCAGCAGCACTCAGACACTCCAGTTTCTGGTCCATCAATATGATCCGCTCATCCATCTCTTGGCAACGGGACTCTGCTAGCTCGGTTTGTTCCTCAGTGCGTTCCAAGTCCCCTTCAATAATCACCAACTTACAAGCCACATCCTTGTACTTCTGGTCTGTCTCTTCTGCAATATGCTTAGCTTCTTTGAGCTGGAGTTCTATCGTTTTTTCATCTTTTAAAGCCCGGTTTTCAATAACCTTCATATCTCTCTCATTCTCATCAGTGGCTTTCTCTGCCTCCTCCAGCTTTTGCAGGGCAGTGGCCAGGCGCTCCTGAGCGCTGTCCAGCTCCTTTTCAACTAGCTGGATCTGACGATTCAAGGAGGCCACCTCAGCCTCAGCCCGGTTCAGCTTGCACTGATCACACTTCAGCAATAAGGCCAGAATCTGGCATAAATTCCTGCCTTCCAGGTCATCACGGATAGAACCAGACAGGTTAGGTTAACTCCTACATTTGCACTAACATAAGGGATAAAATAACCATCTCCTTCCCTCCCGCTTCATGCTGAGGGAGAGTGGGTATAGCAGCTGAAAGGGCTCTTTGTAAGAGCCTAATAAATATATCAAACCTGCACCATCATGTTCCCACAAGAATAATGTTTTTTTGAATTTTCAATTTCAAGCTCACAGACTCCCTGAAATCTTTCCATGGACACTTTTGGGGGGGAGGGGTCCATGGACCCCTGGTTAAGAACCTCTGATTTAGAGTGTTTTCATATGTTTTATTTTCTTCTCATAACTATTATGTGTATTAGTAGGACAGTTATTTTCCATACTTTAGCATCACCTACTAGGCAAATTACTTAAGCTTTCTGAGCCTTAGTTTCCTCATTTGCTTGGTCACATTGGTATAATTGGTAGAAATAGAATTTTGGCCCCACCTGTCTTTCAGGCTTTTCTCTTAAGTTCTTCATTATTTTTATATTGTATATATATTGTGT
>PVKH010040972.1:0-11000 GCA_004027955.1 Chaetophractus vellerosus
TGAAAATTAAAGATCAACATATAGTGACAATATACAAACGAAAAATTTCTCTTAAATTAAAATAAGCCAGAAAACAAAATATAAAGAACTGTAATTGATAAAGTATTATTTTTAATCTATTGATGCATTTTAAACATCCATATTCTCCTAATATTTTCTGAAGGACTCTTTCAACCCTCACACAAAATGAAAGTAAACATGTAGAATCTGTGCAATATTCCCCAGTAAAAGGAATAGGTTGAAAGTCATAAGTCCCTCGAGGAGAGGAACTTATAAACAGCAGTCATTTGTTCAGAATGCTTCAACAGACTCTTCTTCTTTTCCCCTGAATGCCCTGAGTAGCTACTGTTTTTACAGCAGAATGCCCAACACAGAAGATAATTGCAAATATCCAGCTACGCAAAAGGAGATATTGCTTAACTACAAATGGAGACATACTTTTTTGAAAATAAATGATTAAGCACAACTTGGGGTCCTACCAGCATTAGGAACTTGAGAGCTTCTAGTTCTGTGTGGCTGAGCTGCCTCATCTGTGGACTCACATGATGGTCATGAATCCACCCATCCCATAATCAATACATACAATCAGCAGTGCCGATTGTTGAATGTGATCAAAATGAGCCCCATTTTTACACCTTTCCCCAGCCCTCTACACATATGATCCAACCTGGGTAAAGACAATAGGAATTTTTGAAGGTCATTGGTCCCTAGTGGTTAAATAAGGATGCTATGTAAGTCTGTTGGTTCTCATATCTAGTGAGCGAGACACATTTAGATGACTTTCTTCAAATTGAGGTACAGGACCAGCACAAATTCTCCACCCATGCCTCTGAGAACATTGGACCACCTTGAAGAAGTCATTGCCACTATCATCTTTGAAAATCATCTTCCAGGAATCAGTGGTCCCAGTATACATGATGCCAGCTCCTTTGCCAGCATCATCCACTGCCTCACCATGTCTAAGGTCAGAAGACCACCATGGCCATGGCTGTCACAACCTGGATTGTCATCCAGCTGACTGCCAGATGTACTCTGTAGTCTTGGGGTCGGAGAACCTACCTATGGTCATATCGTCCATGCCTAAGTCTGGAGATGATGGATGCCCTGGCTTCGGCCTCAGATACCATCAGACTTGATAATCTTCACCAGACAGTTTCCCAAGCTTTTGAATTCTCTGTCTGTGCTAGATTTCCCAACATTGGCTGCCAAACAGGTTCTTGCAAAATCTAGCAGGTATGATGTATCAGAGAGAAGTAGCTACAGCTATCCCACCGGAGGCCAGAGTGCAGGCAAAGTCCCTCAAGAGGTCAGATTACAGGCAGAATACCTCTAGAACCACGTGTACTTGTCTACACTTCCTAGGAACACTTGTTTATATCCATCCTTAAAGGAAAAGTTGAGGGCCTGGGTGGGGAAGTACCAGATGCCATTGGCGAATTTACTCCTCCAGGAGAGGGAGCCCTTCTCCCTGGGAAGGCTCTTTGGGTACTATCTGTCAGCAACGACCTGTTTACTGGCATCTTGTACCTGCTGCAGCAGCTTGATCAGTTCAATGGGGAACGGGGGCCACTGTCATCTTGGAGATGGCAGTGCTGATGCCAAGGGCAAGGAAGTCCTTGGAGAAGGAGATGGCTTGTTTTGTCTGGGAAGCAGAGTGGGAGCAGAGCTGGAGTGGAAGCACCAGGAGGGTTGGACCTCCTTGCTGCATTGCAAGGCTGAGCCTTCTTATTCTTATAGAAGAAATTGGAGATGGAAGGAGGATTGGTGTATTGTACTTTATGGGCAGGAGTGGTAGGAAGTCTATGTAGTGGCCTTGGACTGGAAGATGTTCCTTCTGAACCCAAACCACATGGGAAAGATGAACCACCCCTGACTGGTTGGCAACAGGCTATACAGGGCTATAGGCAGACATGCAAAAGTCAGGAGAGGCAACGGAGTTTTGAGAAAAGTAAGGTAGGAGTGCAAACACTCCTGGTCACGTGGCTGCCTGACCTGAGGGTGGTAGAACCAGATGAGCACAGGGCACTAAGGAGTGGCAAGTGCACATATGCTTACATTTTACTGGGGAGAATTTAGTCAGAGAGTCACATTTAGCTACAAGAGAGGAGGAACCTGTAGTCTAGTAGAGCAGTCAGTGGATCAAGAAGGTAAGGAGGCATTAAGACAGGAGTAAAACCTGGGCCTCTCTCATAAGAACACTGTCCCAAATTATATCCCAGATCTTGTCCAATGAAAGCACACAGTAGAATCTGTGTGCCATTCCCCATTTTCCCCCTGGACACTGGGCATTGCACAGAGCTAGCATGACTTCCTTGCAAAGAAAAATGGAAGTATTTGTGTCTGGAATTTTCAGCATGTCCAGTTGCAGGGAGTCTGTGCCACTCACAAAGTTTCATAATACATGAGTTGTCATACATGTTAGACAACCAAAGTGGGTCCTAATGTCTCCTGAAGAAAGAATTAGTGGACTCGACAATAAAGTTTATAATATCTTTAGCATCCAAGTTCATAAACTAGGACTAATCATTTCAGAGGTAGTTTGAGAACTGGGGAGTAGGATTCCAGAAAAGCACCAGTGTGGCTGGATTATTTCTGAGCAGCATTAACTGCACTTGAATATTTTTTTGTTCTTTTTCTGAGAGAAACCATAGAATATTTTTCCCAGTTAAGAAAGGCTTTAATAGCATCTATTTTGTAACCCAAATGGTCTTTATGTTTCTTAATCTCTTTTTCTTTCCTTCCTTGGATTTAATCACAAGGAGCCCTGAACATTTTCTTACTTGGAATCCCATGTCCTGACTTCAGCTTTTCTTGAAGGACATTACAGAAAACAGTTTTCCGAAAACAATGATCACACTTAAGTTCCTTCTGTGTCTCTGTGTCCGGTGAGTTTACATTTTACATTCCTTTTCACGAAGGCTCAGATTCAAACTTGCAACTTGGGTACAAAATCCTATTGGACTTTTTCCCAGTTAGTAAGTGATCACCTTTCAGCTCTAAACCCACTCTTCTCTATGCTGCTGTGTGATTCTGAGGTAGGACACTGCAACCACACTCCTGCTTTGCCAGCTGGTTTCTTGTGTGAATCTTCAATGGAGATCAGTAGATAGTGAGGCTGGAGGAGGGAGAAGGCCCTTGCTGGCTCCTGGTTCCTTCTGGTTTCTCCTTGTAGGTCTGGGGGTCTTTGCTATTTCTATTCACTCCAGTGGCATTCTGCATCCCGGCAGTGGCAGTGCTTCTCAGAGCAGTTAAATCCAGTTTACAGTTTTGCCAGCACTTGCAGGACCAGCCCCCTTCTCAGAAGTTGCGGGTCCCAGTCTTTTGTGTTTTAATAATTCCAACTTCTTCCCTTTTCCCCTTCAACCCTAAGGGTATCTGTTGCTTCTAGAAATTGTACCTCCATAAAAACATTTTTTTTTACCCTTTCAGTTACCTAATTAACAACTTTATACATAGCTATTAATTCTTGGCATGAAATTATGTATTAATTCTTGGCATGAAATTATGTAAATTATGTGGTTTCTGCTTCTTGACTGGATCTTTCTCTGATACAGACTTTAGAGTTTTCAAATCTACATTCTCCTTCCCCTTCTGACAATATATTTATCAGACTTATTTTTTTATGTATTTTTATTTTGCATGCATTTTATGTAAGTAAACTCAGTCATTTTCTGAATTATAGTGACCTCTAATGCCTGTCTTTAAGAAAAATATATATTTTTTGAAAAATTCATTAAGTGTCAAGTATGGTAAAGGAAAAAAAGATCAATCAATGCTCTTTTTCTGGATATAATAACCCAAAATTCGTTGGGCTTTTAACCAATATACCAGGTCCTGTGCTAAGCACTTGTAGATTATCTAATTACTCCTCATGGAAATGCTATGAAGTAGGTGCTATGTTTATCATCTCCATATTACAAGAAGTAGAAGGAGTCCTTATAAGATTAAGTAACAAGGCCAAGGTCATGGAGCTAGAAAGAGCACAACTGGGTTTTGAATTCAGGGTAGCCTGGCCTCTAAACAATTTTGTCATTCTGATTTTAAATCTTTTTTGGGGTCATGAGTGTATCCCTTGAGTCCAACATGATGCTGGTAATAGAAATAAGCAAACCCCAAGAATCAGTGAAACAAAGAGTCATGGTTAAATAATTCTAAAACTACTCCTTTCCCTCTTACCATGGTGACATTATAGCTGTTTTCTTGCAATACTTTAAAAAATAGTAATATATAATGTAAACCACTGACTGTGATTGGTAGATATGTTTCAATATTTGTACATCAATTGTAACAAATGTACCATCCACATATAAAATGTTATTAATAGGGGAAAGGGAGAAAAGGTGGAAGATGTTGGATATATGGGAGTCCCCTGTATTCTGTATGTGACTTTGCTGTGACCTAAAACTTTTTTGAAGGCAAAATGAAAAAAGTATGACACTAGGGGAATAATTGGAAGAAAATGTCACTGTACATACAGGACAACAGAACTCACAATGCTGAAAGACAAAATGCAAACAAATTTTTAAAATATTTTTCATATTTTATTATTCCAAAATTTTTAAAAAAATTTAATTTCCTATTTTTTGTATTTTATTTCCTATTTTTAAAACTATCTTGTATATTTCATTTTCTTATTAATTGTGTTTGGCTATTTTATTGGCTTCATGTTTGAAGAAGTTTTGTATCACAGAAGGATTACAACTGTGGCCAGGGAGGACAATTTGTGTGGGGTGTTAATGATGGGGGATACATGGGAAGAGGTTCACCTGGGTACACATATAAGGCATATAAATGTATTCATATGTTCATAGGGCAGTGTCATGGTGGGTGGAGATTCAAAAGAATATTGAATTCCCATCCTGGAGAGCTCTGCCACATTCTCTGATGGAATAGCAAGAATCCCTCAAGTACAGAGGCAATGGCTAGTGAAGGAAGATGGTCTATTAATGGGCCCTTGATACTGATGACTGTTCTTATGAGCCTTTAGTCTTGAAATTGAAACTTAACATAGTATTATAGGGTGCCTAAATGTTACCTCCTGAGAGCCTCCTTGTTGCTCAAATGTGGACTCTCTTTAAGCCAAACTCAGCATATAAATGCAGCAACTTCCCCCCCAGTGTGGGACATGACTCCCAGGGATGAGCCTCCTTGGCACCAAGGGATTACTACCAAGCACCAACTAACAATACAACTGGAAAAAGACTTTGACCAAAAGGAGAAAAAGGTAAAGACACATGAGTTTATATGGCTAAGAGACTTCAAAGTGAGTCAGGAGGTCATTCCAGAGGTTACGCTTATGCATGTCTCAGCAGGATCTCATTCACTGCCAAATTAGACACTATCCCAAATAGTGGGGCTCCTGAGGGCTCTAGGGACACCCAGGCACTATAGTTAGGGTAGATAGCTCATGAGTTTGGTGCCTTTCCAGTGGGCCCTACATTGGGGTTTATGCTCCCCAATGTGACAGAATTGGACTCAGTTGTGGTTTCCCTACACATGACTCTTCGGTCTCTTCTATTTGAACCTATAGTGGGTACTGGAGTTGGTAGGTTTATGTCCAAGAGACTTGAATCTTTGGGCTGTCCATGTACCAGCTGGGCCCTGAGCCTCAACGGAGTTGCAACACCTACTCTCCAATTCATTGGACTTACCCAGGACAATTAACAAGGAGATGATGATGGACAACCACCATACCAAGAAACCAAGAGAGTCTACAACTACAAGTAAGAGAGTCCTATCCATCGGCCATATAGGGCTCAAGTCCCCTCTCAATTAGACATGGAGTAGGCATCGCCATTCCAGAATCCTCAGGATTGGGGAATGAACTGTGGACTAATTGATATTCTACTATAGACTGATAGTGATTCTAACAATGGAAGAACTTATATCATTGATGTGGAGGCAGTGGCCACTGGAGGTTCTGAGGTCAGGGAGAGGGAAAACAGGTTTAATATGAAGGCATTTTCAGGACTTGGGTGTTGTCCTGAATGACATTGCAATGACAGATACAGGCCATTATATATCTTGCCATAATCTACAGAATTGTGTGGGGGAGAGGATAAACTACAATGTAGACTATAATCCATGCTTAGTGGCAAAGCTCCAAAATGCGTTCATCAATGAATGTACCACACTAATGAAGGATGTTGTTGATGGGGGTAAATGTGGGCAGTGTGGGGAGCAAGGAATATGGAAATCCCTTATATTTTTAAGTAACATTTATGTAATCTAAATATCTTTTTAAAAAATTAAAAATTTTAAAAAATAGTTATATGTGTACATTTCTAATTGCATAAAATCCTATATGTAGTTCTCATGCATTCTTTCTTTTCTTCTCAAATAATTCTCATTTTTGTTTTCTAATCTCCCAGATGTAGTAACTACACAAATGTATATGAGCCCAAGCAGAATCAACTCATTCACCAAGTTCCAATAAATGGGGCTCAACCAGATTCTACTATAGAATTGACTTGCTGGAAAGTCCCAAATGGTGCCCACCATTAAAATCCTTTTCTCAAAAGCTTTACCTACTGCCTTTCAAGGACCAGGACAAGGTTAACTGTGTTTTACAGATTTGGAGATATGATCAGAATACCACTACCTTACATGCTAAATGTTCACAAGTGCTGCAGGATCTTCTCAATAAAGATGTACCACAAACTTTGACCTCGCTTCTGGAAATTAAAAGGACACAAATAAATGAGAAGGCAAAGGCCTTTCTTTTAAAGAAAGACAATCTGCACATTCATTATAAATGTCATATAAAGGCAAATCATATCATGCTGCTTTATTTACCCCTCGACTGAGCACTGCATATGGGACATTTCAAACCAGTATTATTTGAAATGTGTTAGAATTGTCACCTAGCAATTGTCTTCCCTGGAAGATAATGCTTCGTGGCAAATAAACTAGGTACTAGAGAGTAGTTATTTTTAGAATGAATTCGGGAGAGAGAAGAATTAGTGCAGTGACAATAAGGTTAAAAGGTCCAGGAAATGGATTTATCGTGTCAAAGTAATAATGCAAGTATTCTCAGTCTTCCAAGATGAGATGAGTGAGGAGGAGAAGGCTTGCCATTGGTTTTGAGTTTTGTGTTGCTGAGTAAGTGAAAAGAAAGGGAACGTGAGGTTCTTCCAATTTCAAACTGTTACAATATGGTTACTTACATGGCCTACAGAGAATTCCTGAAGGCACTAACCTAGTCACGAATCGGTACACATCAGCATTTTGCATAAAAGGAAAACATCCATATCTGACTCAAGCAACAATGAAATCAATACAGAGACATTTCCATAGACGTCCTGCAGGTTTTTTATGCATTTACAGCTAGCATATCGTGTAAAAAAATTCTTCTGACTGTTTAATAAATCAACTTTAGATCCACAATCCCTAAACCTCCATGATTGTCTTTTATCATTGCCTAGAGAGCATCCCACAGACACTGAGTCTCATTTTCCCCCACTGTTTCTATCTTTATTAGATGGTTTACCTCTCTGCTGGCTTTGTTGATGGGTTTGAAAACTGGAGTTAAATTCACAGCTTATAGTCTTTCTACCACAGCCTCTTCCAAAGCCTGCAGAATACCATAAAAAGAGCATCTGAACAAATCTGGAGCCAAAATGCTACCCTCAGCTTTCTGGCTTGGCCAAAATCCTTCTGTCAATACAATTATGCCCATTCACGTCACTGCGTTTTATTTTATTTACCACTGACTATCTGAATTACACACATGAATCAAATAATTATTTTAGATGGTTCAAAAAGCATAGTTAAATGGTGTATTAAGTAAAGAAATGTTTAAATAACTTCAAGTAATTCTGAATATCATTTAATGTTTTATGGGTAATACCCTGAATATTATTTTTAAAATAGATGTGGTTCTTTTAAGAATATTGAAACTTTTATATAAAATGCAGATGGTATGTCAGCATGAAAATGTTAGCATTAGATGAGAAGGAGGAATAAATAGTTTTCCCTTGAAAACTTGGTAGCCATGTTCACTGAAACAGAGCAAAGAAACTAATCAATCAGCATGTTTTTTTTTTTTTAGGTTAGAACCCTCAGATTTTAGCTTAGACTGCCTTGCTATATAGTACCAAACCTCTATTGTATTTCCAATCATATTCTGTTTAACTTAAAGGCATCTGTGTAATTCTCCTATTGTGCCTTTATTTCCTCACCTGTAAATTGGGAATAAAAATGGTTGTTTCGAGGATGCATGTAAATTTATACTTAAAATAGTGGCTTGCATATAGTAAACATTCAATATAGTTAACTGTTACTGTTACTAGCGCCACATTAGGTTGTAAAATCCTTAAGGGTTGAAGCTCTCTTGTTGTTTTCTTTTGCAAATATATATATTGGGATTTCCTAAATTGCTAAATACCTAACAGCCACTTAACCAGAATTTGTTAAATTAATTGGTACTCTGAAACTTGAGAAATGCAGACTGAATTTTATAATGGGCAAATAGTCTAATCTTATACTTAGTTTAGATAATACTTAAATATATCTAAATATTTATTCTTTTTAAAAACAACACATATAAAATACCCAAATGGAACCATAAAGAAACCCTCCACATCACCAACACCACCATTATTAGCCCATTATACTGTTTTAGAGGCCCAGTTCGAGTGCCATTTCCTCCAGTAAAGTCTCCTTGCTCAGTCCTCACCCATTTTCCACAAGAAGACTGCAGGACTTTGCACATTCATTTCCAGTGTAATTTATCCTGTTCCTCCTTGTTATATAGTTATTTGTGTATAATTTTATTTTTCCTTGAAGGCAAGAACCATGAAGTTTTTACATTTGCTTTTTCCAAGACTCTTAGTTGAGTGTCTTGCTCACAGTGAGTTCACAGTCCATGTTGGTTAAAGAATGCATGAATCAGTGAGAGAAGGCTGGGTACCTTGATGGCACACAGAAACATAAAATACCCTCTCAGCCATCCACCACTTTGCAACCTCATGTAATTTTAGTGTGTACAGGGGCTGAAGGTAAGTACCAGAGGTAAGGTCTGTGAAAACTGCAGATGTCATAGGAGGAGCCAGAGAACTGCAGGTTCAGGTTGCAGTAGATTAATCTTGAACCCTGGGTGAGATGTGCATATGAGAAGGAAAGATCTTTTAATGGCTTTTAAAAAAAGATTTATTTATTTTTATTTATTATACATCCCCCCCCCTTTTGCTTGTTCTTGCTGTGTTCACCTTTCTCTGTGTTCCTCTGTGTCTGCTTGTCTCCCCCTGCTGGGGTGACCTGCTGAGTCAGCTCACCCGCGCAGCGGCCCGCCTGCTCATGGGGGCTCGCCCTTGCTCGTGGGGGCTTACCTTTGCCCATAGGTGCTTGCCTTTTTGCCCACCCACGGGGTTTGCCTTTGCCTGCGGCAGCATGCCCCGCCCAAGGTGGCATGCCATCTCAAGGCGGTCTGCCTTGCCTGTTCAAGGAGGCTCGGGGACCAAACTCGGGGCCTCCCACGTGGTAAACCAGCGCCCTACCAACCAGGCTATACAGCCAGCCCCGGAAAGATCTTTTAGAAGTGGTATAATTATTGGCATATGAAAGAGTATGATCTCTTTGAAGGTATGTGAACTGAGTATGGTTGCAGGGAGGGTTATCTGGGTAGGGTGTGGGATGTAAGCAGGGGAGTTGAGTACAGTTGCATGGAAAAACTAGAGTTTGAGGCTTCACTGACAATCGGCTGAAGGGCAGTCAGTCCTACACAAAACAGTGAAATGAGTATTTTAGTTTCAGCAACCTCACCTTCCCATTTTCCTATGATGCTAGGAAAAGAAGAGGAAAACTGAAGGCAAGCCCTTGTTGAGGTAGAGAAGGAGATCGGTGTGTGAGGATATCCCTCGACTGCAACCTTAGCGTCAGCTTTCTGATGCATGAAAAGTAGTACTTTAGTCCTTTTTATGGAGGGAGACTCAATATTCTTTTCAACTAGTCTTGTGAGTCTCACTGTTTCAGGGACTGTTTCCTACAGTCTTACGATATAATGGAAAGAGTGTCAGGCAAGTCGGGATTTCCAACCTTCCCCTGGCACTTAAGTGGCTATTTTTCCTTGAGCTAGACACTTAAATGACTTCAATAGTTACCTCAGTAAATGAGGGAAATAACGCCCACCTCATAGGTGTGTGCAGCTTACCAGTCCCAGCAGGCACTCAATAAAAGGCAGCTCTTATTATTACTATTATCATCACGACTATTTTTTTATGTTTTTCTTATATATTTTAGAGTTTCTATATAGTCTAGAAGGAGAAAGAACATTTTCTTCATTTAAGAATATTTATTGACTTTTTCCTATGTGCCAAGTGTCTGTTAGGCATGGGGAATATTTCAGTGAATAAGACAGTTGGGGCCACTATTCTCATGGACTTTACTATCAGCTAGCAAAAACTCAGCATTGGGTATGTGCAACAATTCTGGAAAATAAAAGTTCTGCATGAGCAAAAGCATGAGGCTGGGAAGATTGAGGGAGAGTCAGGAAATCTGGTAGAGTGGTTGTTAGGAACATGTTCTGAGCTCATAGAGACTTCTGGTCGACCATTATGGTGGCATAGGTTGCTCCAGAGTTCTGTTCTCCCACAGAATCTTTGAAGGACTGGCAAAGCCTGGTGTTACCATCTTTCTCAGAGCTAAGGAAAACAGTTCAAGGATTTCAGCAACTATCCAGCACTGAATAAAACAAAATAATAATAAAAAAAACAGGGGCCAGCTGTAGCTCAATTGGTAGGGCACTGGTTTACTACATGAGAGGCCCTGGGTTTGGTTCCTGGGGCCTCCTCGAGTGGGCAGACCGCCTTGAAAAGGCAAGCCGCTGTGGGCAGGGCAAAGCCGCCACAGGCAGGGCAAAGCCACATGGGCAGGGCAAACCCCTGCGAGCAGGGTAAGCCGCCTGTGAGCAGGCAAGGCCGCCGCGCGGTGAACTGACTCAGTGCGTCGCCGCAACAGGGGGGAGACAAGCAGACACAGAAGAAAGGAAAAATAAACACAGT
>PVKH010040973.1:0-11008 GCA_004027955.1 Chaetophractus vellerosus
CCCCCGAGCCCCAGATCTCAGCCAGGAGGGCATTAGGACTTTTCTCCTTTCAGCAGGGGTGGGATGTATATATATATATCCGTTGCCTCATGTGTCTAACTCGTCTTGTGGACAACCTCTAAACCCTGACTGGCAATCTTGGATCTGGGGCTAAAGCCAGGAAGGGGAATGACTTCCCTTGGGCCACAGAGCATAAGGCCATGGAGACCCGAGCTAGAAGGGAGCCAGTCCCTGCAGACAGTCTGTACCAAGAGTCAGTCTGAAGGGGCTGGGCAAGGAGATAAGATAGCAACAGGAAACACCAGGATGGGTGGGTGAATTGATTTAATAAATCATTCAATCAGTAGGAGGTTATTGAACACCTATTATGTACCAGGCACTCCTCTAGAGGTCAGTAATAATAGGAATTAACAAGCAGTATACTTATTCTCATGTAACACAATGCTGGGAGATAGACAATACACAAGTAAGTAATTGTTAAATTGATTTTGGATAGTGATGAATACTCAGAAGAAACTGGAACAGGAATGGTGTGATTGGGCAATGGTCTACTTAAGGTCCAGTGGTCTGGGAAGTCCACATTGAGAAGGAGCTGATATTAGACCTATAGGGAGGAGCCAGGCATGAGGAACTTGTGGAGAACCGAACAGGAAGAGGTAGGCCTGTTCAGAACAGGAGGAAGGTGGAGTGGCTGAAGTGAAGGGTGAAGGGCAGTGCCAGGACGTGAGTTAGTAGGCAAGAAGAGCCAAATCATGCCTGGAGCAGCACAGATTTTAGATTCTAAGTGCTGTGGAAAGTTGTTGGTGATTTCCCGTGGAGCGGAAAGAAGTTTATGAGGGCAGAGCCAGGGAAGAAATGGATGGACTTGTTTTTTATAAACAGCCAGCAGAGAAGCCTCAAAGCTGTAGGAACACCAAACCACTTGAAGACGAGTCCATGGGGCATTTATGAGGCACCATTTGAATGTTGGACCATCACATAAATTGTCCCTTTATTCTCTACAATATTCTCATTGCAGGTGAGAGAAATCGGATCCCAAAAGTTGAATAACCTGTCCAAGGTCACCAACCCAGAGAGTGGCAGGATTCATTCTCCACCCTCAGGGTCAATAGTCTCTTCTTGGGAGAGCTGGAGGGCCTATTTGAAACCTTGCATGTCAACCTGCAGATTAGGCTTGTGAGGAGGGACACACAGAGTGGCTAAGGCCATGATGATCTGGATGGCTAGTGGTCAAGGGGAGCCAGGGTGAAGGCAGACCCCTTGTGACTTTTGGTTTGGACTTCTCCTACTATGCCCTTGGCAAGTAGTGTGGTGGGACAAAAAAACACCTGGAGGATTTGGAATCATTTCTTACACGATCACTTAGTATTATGTGACCTTGGACAGGTTCCCTAATCTCTCTGTGCCTTGGTATCCTTATCTGTGAAGTGGGTTATTATTATCGAGATCAGCTTATAAAGGATGGCTGTAAAGGTTAAAAGGGGAAGTGCCATATGCATATGGCACTGTGCATATGGCCTGTGGGTCCCCTCATTTGACCAGTCTGGCCTGTCCTCTTCTAGGTTGGGTCTTGCTTGCAGTTTTTCTCACTTCATAAGACTTCCAAGCTAATGGCCATTCTAGAGACCAGTGCCTCCTACCTCACATCCTTAGGTTTTGTCCCCTGAGAGTTACTATCAGTCCTACTGGATGTGACTTAGACCCTCCCCATAGAATTTTTTCCTTTTTTTTTGTTATTATTATTATTATTTTTAAAAAGATACTTAGATTACATAAATGTTACACAAAAGATATAGGGATTCCCATATGCCCCACTCCCCACACCTCCCACACCCTCCCACATGAACATCCTTCATTAGTGTGGCACATTCATTGCAATTGATAAATGCATCATAGGGCTTTGCCATTAAGCATAGGCCATAGTTCACATTGTAGTCTACACTCTCTCCCACACATTTCTGCTGTTGTGTGATGATATAAAATGGCCTATATCTGTCATTGCAACATCACTCAGGACGATTCCCAAGTCCCGAAAAAGCCTCCGTATTACAATTGTTTTTCCCTCTCCCTGCCCCTAGAGCCACCAGTGGCCACTGACTCCACATCAATGTAATTTCTTCCATTGCTAGAATCACAATATGTCTATAGCATAATACCATTAAGTCCACTCTAGTCCATAGTTTTTTTCCCCAACCCCGAAAATTCTGGGATGGTGACATCCACTCCACCTCCAATTGAGAGGGGGCTTATATCCCATGGGGAAGATGGATGGAACTATCCTGTCTGCAGCTGCAGACTCTCTCCATTCCCTGGGACAGCTGTTGTCCATCATCATCCCCCCGACAGTTGTCCTGGGTGAGTCCAATGAGCTGTAGAGTAGGTGTTGCAACTCTACCGAGGTTCCAGGCTCAGTTGGCACATGGACAGCCCAAAGACTCGAGCCTCTGGACGTACATGGTTTTATCTTGAGCACTCTATCTCCCTGTCCAGCTCCCTCTAGACTGATGCCCCAAAGCCTCCTGCTCCGTGGGCTTCCAGAATAGCTTACTTGGGCAGGATCTTGTCCCTATCTCTGAGAGAGATGGTGAGCACCCACTTAAACCGACACCATCTTGTCAAGACACTCCCCATAGGATTTGATTGATGGAAACATTTAGAGATGCCCCAGTAAGAGGAGAAGATGTTGCCTCTGTCACTGCTGGCTGGATCCACTTGCTCCTAGAATCCCTGAGAAATTATACCCTACTCTACTTGGAGAAGGACAGATGGAAAGACTTTAGGCCTCTGCCTCAGGTAGAGTTGCCAATTAAAATACAGAGCCTGGTAAAGTTGAATTTCAGAGAAACAACAAATTCTTAACATAAGTATGTCCCAACACTGCACAGGTATCCTGGATTTTTATTTGCCAAATCTAACAACCCTTGCCTCAAGTCAATGATTCTTCTCACCATGTCCCCCGATGTTGAGCCTCAGTTCTGATAATAGCTGAACCTAGTTTTGGGATTGGGCCTTGTCCCCAGAGCTGATAGATGTTTCTCCGTCCCTCTGTGACTGAGCCTCCACACGGTGACTCTTTGCTACTATCTCAGGCGCTGTGACTTCCTCTTTCTAGTACTGTCTTGCTGACACTGGAGTCTTCCCCCACTCACTTTGCTCGCCACAGGCTGCCCTCATACCAACCCTCTGCTGGCCATCACTTTTGAATGTTGTCTGTTCCGAGGCTCTTGTTTCCCTGTTCCACCTGTCTGAAGGTACCTCTGGTGGAAGTCGGATTGCTGCTGGTCACCCAGTGCTCTTTGGATTCTCTCCTGCCTACGTGGCCAGCCTAAGGCCAGGATACATACCTATTACTAGTCTTGCCCCTCTCCCAGGGCATTAACGGCCCTTCTACCCCCATGCCCAATGCCAGGTGCAGATGTCAGATGGCCTTTGAGCTCCAAGGGGGCAAAGACCAGGTGTTTGAGCCAATATTGACTCTATTCCCCAGCTCCAAACAGCACCAGGCACATAGTACATGATTGGTACATATTTGTTGGATGCATAAAGATAGAAGAGGAAACATACACTCTTTGATAACTGGACTTTTAAAAAATTATACAAAGTAGAGATTTATCTGAGAGATAAGCATAGTTTTCCAGAATATTGTTGGCCAATTTCACACAGATTTCTATCCTACTGTCCCCTCAAACACGTCTTTTCGTTAACATATGTGGTTTCCTTGGCAATAGTAGATCAAAGTGAGAGAAATCCTAAAAGAGAGAAAAAAGAAAAAATGAAGAGGAAGTTTGGGGTATGATATATGCGGCTGCCCCCTTCCAACAGAATTCTCAAGTAATACCTAGCGGATTTTATGTCTCCTCTGCTTATTTAACAGGCACTCCCGCCAGCCCCATTCTGGAGCTATTGCAGAGCTGTGGTATCTTTCAACAAAACTCGGTTCCTTGCTTTCCCCTCCAGATCCTGTTCTCACCCTGTGCTCCATCACCCCACACGCACGCTAAGAAGATGCTTCATGAATGTGGCTGAATCGAAACTCTTGGCTGGGGCAGTTCATTTCAGCCAAAGTAACCTGGTTCACAGTAAAATGATTAACTGGATGGATTTTTTTTTCCATGAGAATAATCTCCTTGAAAAGGCAAAGGGCACAAGAGTGAATGGTTTTATCCCAGCTTTTATAATACCACTGAATGGAAGTCTCTTATTTCCTGTAAAGAACAGTGAAATCTCATAGATTATCACCAAAAAAGCTGAGGAAAGTGTTTAAATTAGAAAAAATTCTCAATTGTGAGGTTTTTTTTTTAAAAAAAAAGAAGAGCAGGAATGGTATTTCGGATCATCTCTATTTAAAATAAAAAGTCAGAAATGAGGACTAAATGAGGAGCAGAAGGACGTTATTCAAAGTATGTGGGACCAATGTTCAGAAGACCTTCGTCAAGGTTCTGCCCTGGATCTTACTGGCAGTGTAACCTTTATCTCTGTACTTTAGTGTCCATTATCTATAAAATGGGAACAAAATTATGATCTTCCCTAATTTATAGAGTCATGGAGAGAATCAAATAAAACAGGAAACGTGGACTCACTCTACTCCTTGAGAAGTTGTGCACAAAGGCAAGGAGTTCTTAGCATTATGCACATGGAATCCACCTTGGAGGCTCTCAGGACCTTGTCACTGCAGGTGCCTTGGTCAACTGGTCACTTGGTGTTTGATGTGGTTGGGAAAAAAGACTTTGATGATCTCTTTTAACCAGAAAATCTGTGACTGAGCAAATATTTTAAAATAATTCTAATAAATAATTATTAGAATATTAGTTCTTTAATAATTTACATTTTTTTAGTTTCTTTTATACTAGCTTCTTACCAGGGACCAGCACTTTACTGTACTATCTCAATTTAATCATCTCAACCACTCTATGAAGGAGTATAATTACTATCCCATTTTATAGATGAGGAAAGTGAATCACAGAGAAGTTAAGTAAAAGGCTCAAGATTGCACAGATAAATAAACCGTAGAGCCCCTTTTCTAATAAAAGATCACATTTTCTTAAAGAGAGAATTTTTTGAATTCCCTGTATCTTCATTCATTCAACAAATATTTTTTTGAGCACCAATTATATGGCTGACATTGTATTAGGCACTGGGAATACTATAAGGGAGGGGTGGGGTAAAACACACAGTTCCAACTTGCACAGAGCTAAGGGTCCAGCTGTCATTGAACTTGAAATGTGAAGATCTGCTTCTCATGCCCACTCAGATGTGTTGGAGACAGAGCAAGTCTGGTGCAGCCCGCCAGGTAAATCATGCTATCCAGAGGACATGTGGTATTCACGCACTTCTGCAGAGTTCATTCTCCAGTCAGCTAGCTGAGAACTGCAGCTTCCCTTGGAGTGTTCTTACTATGCAAAAGCCCATGTGTTGGGGTAGGATCTGAGTTTGGCATCAATTCATGTTACTTTTGCTTTCCTGAACCAGGGAGCGAGCAGAGCTCTATGTTATTTCTAAATTCACAGAAGCCTGGGAATGTATGCTTTGTCACAGCCAACACTAAAGTGTATCTCAGCATATTAAAAAAGGTACTAGAAGTACACCTAAAACTCTGGCATCACATATAGGTTTGACTAGAAGAGACAGATGGACCATGTGCAGGGAAGACATATTTCGATCACACTCTGTCACTCTCAGGAGCAAGATTCCAAATTAGGGCCCACTGGTAAGGCACCAAACTCTATCTGCCCTGATATAGGACCTGGATGTCTCCAGAGCCCTCAGGAGCCCCTCTGTTTGGGGGTGATATCCATATTGGAAGCCTAGGAGGTCCTACTGGGATCTGCATAAGTGTTACCTCTGGGTTGACCTCCTGACTCACTTTGAAGTCTCTTAGCCCTATGAACTCATTTGTCTTTACCATTTCCCCCTTTTATTCGAAGTCTTTTTCCAGTCATATTGCCCTTTGGCACTTGTTAGTAATCTCTCCTTGCCAGGGAGGCTCATTCCCGGGAGTCATGTCCCATGCTGGGAGGAAGGTAATGCATTCATATGCTGAGTTTGGCTTAGAGAGAGGCCACATTTGAGCAACGAGGAGGTTCTCAAGAGGCAACTCTTAGGCAACTCATAGCACTAGGCTGTTTCAGTTTCAAGAGCAAAGACTCATAAGGCTAGTCATCAATAACAAGGGCCCATCAATGGGTCATCCTCCTTTGCCAGACACTGCCCCTGCACTTGGAGGGCTGTTGCTACTCTCCTGGAGAATATGGTAGAGCTCTCCATGATGGGAATTCAGTGTTCTCCCATTTATTGAGTAATTCTTCACCCCGTGACCATGCCCTGTGAGCACTTGAACAATTTTGCATACGTTTTATGTATATTCATGTGGACTTCCTCCCATGTACCCCCAACCCTGACACCCCCCACCAATGATCCTCTCCCTTTCCTGTTGTGACCTTTCTGTGATCCATAGCCTCATCAAAGGTGAAGCCATAACAATAGCCAATTGCAATGAACAGGAAAATGAAATAATAATGATATTTAAATGTAAGAGTTAAAATACATGAGAACTTAAAAAATAAAAAAATTTAGGTGTACTTCCAGAGAGCGGAGGCTACTGGCTGTCCATGTGCCAGATGGGTCCAGAGGCTTGGTGGACCTGCAACTCCTACTCTACAACTCAATGGATTCACCCAGGACACCTAGTGGGGAGATGATGATGGACAACAGCTATCCCAGGGAATGGAGAAAGGCTGCAGCTTCAGGCAGGATAATCTCATCCATTGTATCCATGGGATATAAGCCCCCTCTCACTTGGTGGTAGAGGGGACATCACCATCCCAGACTCCTCGGGATTGGGGGAAGTGCTATGGACTAGAGTAGACTCACTGGTGTCCTGTTATATACTTGTTGTGATTCATGCAATGGAAGAAATTACAAAATTATGCAGAGCCAGTGGCCACTGGATGCTTTAGGGGCAGGGAGAGGGAAGGACAGTTGTAATACGGGGGCTTTTTTGGGACTTGGGAATTGTCCTGGGTGACATTGCAATGGTGGATATAGGCCATTTTATATCATCATCTATCATGCAGAACTGTGTGGGAGAGAGTGAGGTCTACAGTCTGAACTGTGGTCCATGCTCAGTGGCAAAGCCCCAAAATGTGTATATCTATTGCAGGTGATGAGCCACACTGATGAAAGATGTATATGTGGGAGGTTGTGCGAGGTGTGGGAGGGCGGGAGGTGGGGCATATGGGTACCCCTAAAATTTTTGTGTAACATTTATATAATTGATATGTCCTAAAAAAATTAATTAAAGAAAAGGTACTAGAAAGCTGCTAGTGAGGCCAAGGTCATTTCTTTGATAATTTTCACTCCTTCTTCCCCCTCCACCACCCCACTCCAATGCCTGGTATGGTATCCTGAATCTACATACTGAATGAAATTTTAATGAATGAATGAACAAAACAACCCCAAGTGGGTCAAGTGGCTGAGCTCCATTCAAGGACTGAAGACCCTGCTTCTGGGTCCTCCGTTTGACACTTAACTGAGCTTGACCCCAGGGAGAACCAGGTGGGGTTTCACTGCAATGGGAGGATTAAGTCAGAGCAAATGGGTCAGTAGCCTTATTTGGTACAGAAAGATTCCAAACACTTCCCTTTCCACAGGCTCTCCCTGGGCAGCCCAATCCATTGTCCTACCTTGAACCATCACTGCACACAGATGCTCCCTGTCTTTTCTCAGCTCCAGCTGCATGTCATCTTGCCTGCTGGCCATCTCCCCATGAAGAGTTCACAGGTACCACAGACTCCACCCGGTCAAGACTCAAGACTCAAGACAACATTTCCTCCCCCACCCATCTCAACCAGCATCCCCCCTCCTGTGTCCCCATTCTCAATGGATGGACCACTGTTTTTGTAAACCAAAGAACAAAACAAGGTTCACATGTATTGAGCACTTACCATGTTCCATGCACTAAGCATTAGCTTGCAATCATCAAATCTCCTTTGTACAGGCTTAGCTGAGTAAAGTCACTTGTCCTCCGTCACACCATTAGTAAGCATTAGTCAGGATTCCAGTCCAGGCAGCCTGACTTCAGAGCCTGAATTTGTAACCAGAGACTACCCAGTTGCCCAGGCATTGTTTGCCACCCCACACCCAACCGTTTTTCTGCCTTTCTCTGCTCTGCTCTGGACTTCAGGAGGCTGAGCTCTATGCACCGTCACCTGGGCTCCCTCGGCCTCTAGCTGAAGGTTAGGTGTGGACAATGGGAGGTACCCACCTACAGAGGGAAGGCTGGAAGGGAGAAAGGTCAGGGTGTGTATCCCATACTCTCGCTCCTAGATGCCTCGCTTTCGTACTAGCAGGAGCTGAATTTTCTGGTGACAGCTCGCCCATGGATCCAGTCTCCTCTGGACCCTGGCAATATCACTCCCCCACCTTGCTCTTTCAGTCCCAGTGGCAGTAACAGCTCCCCACTCTTGTTTGCCCCTGGGTTTTTCACCAGCTGTTGTTGGCTCTCTTATCCCTACTCAGACCTCTGTAAGTAGCCCTTTCTTTCTCTTTCCTGCTGGGATCCTTACTTATTCGGACTTCAAACCTCAGAGTCACCCATGATCTCCCTTTCCTGTCACACCTCATATTCCAACATAATGAAGACCTGTTGGGCCCGGCTAGATAGCTCAGTGGATAAGAGCACTCTGGGGTACCACATGGGAGGCCCCGGGTTCGGTTCCCGGGGACCTCTCCGAGCAGGCAGACGGCCTTGAGAAGGGCAAGCCGCCGTGGGCAAGGCAAAAAGCCGCCACGGGCAGGGCGGAACCCCCACGGGCATGGCAAAGTCACCCGTGAAAAGCGGAGCTGCTGCCTGCGAAGCGCAGAAGCCGGCAGCCCGCAAAAACATGGAGGACTGCTGCCCGCAAAACATGGAGCGGAGCCGCCCGTGAAAACGGAATGGAGCCACTCACGAACGGAGGGAGCCGCCACCACAGAGGGCCAACTCGGCGTGTCGCCGCAAAGATGTGGGGAGACAAGAAGCAGACATAGAAAAACACAGAAGAATGGACACACAGCAAGAGCAAGCAGAAAGGGGGGGGGGATATGTAATAAATAAAAAATAAATCTTAAAAAAAAAAAAGACCTGTAAATTCCACCCTTGGAGCATCTCTGGTATTCTGCTCTTCCACTTTATTCCTACATTCTGTCTTGGACTATCCCATTGGCTTCCCACCTGGCCTCCCGGCATGCAGGCTCTTATGTCTCCAATTTATCTTCCACAACAGAGTCTTCCTGGCAAAGCCCAGGTTCACTCTTCCACTTGCCTCTTCAAACCCTTCAAAGCCTGAAGAATAAAATCAAACTTCTAACCTAGAGTGAGACTTATTCACTTTTGTGTTTCTCCCAGGGCCTTGCCTATATTCAGTATACTTTGTGTTAAGTGAAGAATGCATTATTACCACTTGTGAAGGTCCAACAAGGTGTATAACACAGGAACACAGGACTACAATGAGCACATCCTCAGCGATTTTATAATCTCAGCCAGTATTATAATCCCAGGATGAGCAGCTTCAGAAACGCTTTCCAGTCTCATCTATTTTCCCCTGGCTCCCCACTTAACAGCTTCATTGCTTGTACACACAGTAGAGTTTCAGGCCTCTCGCCTTCCACACAGGGAGGCAGGGCTGTGAAATGGATAGGAGCACGGGCTGGAGTCAAAAGGACTATGCCCAGCTCCTGGGGTGCCTACCGGCTCTCTTGCGTCCTTAGGCTTGAAGCCTGCTCTCTTATCTATGACATACAGGGAACAATGCTACCTCCCACATAGGGCTTTTGAGAGGATTAAATGGCATGCTACTTATATGGTCATAATCGCAATGCCTGGTACAAAGGGAGCTCTCAAACCTGTGAACAGGTTTTACTATCTATTATAAGACAGGATTATCATATTACATATGAGTGTGTCCATTGTATAACCTACGTGCATACAGCTGTGCTTATTTACAGACTATTTTATTTAAATCTCCCCCAAACGTTATGATATACTACCAGCCCTACTTTGCACAGGGGGAAAGTTGAGAGGCAGAGAGACTGTATGTCTTGATCAAGGTCACGCGTGCTGGAGTCAAGACTGGAATGTAGGACTTCTGACTCAAAAACACACTGTTCTTTCCGCTCTGCTAAGAAGGCCAATCAAAAGTCAGCTCATCCTTCACCTTGCCCTGGCTCAAATGTCCTTTCCACCATGAACCCTTCCCTAATTCGTTGGGAAGGATTCATTAGCCTCTGCACTCTAAAAGCACCCTGATTATAGACCTATTTGGATCAAATGAATTCAGTTGGAAATTTACATTTCTGGCTCCTTCACTAACTCCAAGTGCTTTGAGGCCATAACTGCCACTCTCTTCATGCATGCGACCCCAGGGACTATCTCAGTATCCTGCATGAAGGAGACAGGAAGGCGATGACGTGCAGCAGGGGTTACCAGGCAGGATACAAACAACCACCCGGTCTCAGTGACTTTCAAAACAAAGGCTTATTTCTCACTGATTCTCTATTCTTCTTGCAAATTGATTAAAGCTCTGTTCCACACCGCCTTTCCTTTGGGAGCAGCCCCTAACTGCATTACCGCCATTCTCAGGGAAGATGGACAAAAGGAAGGTGGCAGAAGACGCAATGGCTCTTAAAGTTTCTACTAGAAGCCACACACACACTTCCATATACACTTCATTGGCCAAGGCAAGGCACAGCCAAGCCTGGTATCCAGGGGGCAGGAAATGTAACTTTCAGAGAGGGGCTCTGAGTACAGAGGAACAGAACTCCAATGTCAGAGAGAGCAAAGAGCCCATCTGCAAGCTGGCTCCAATTAGAAGAGAACTAGCAGCAAGTTACTGAAGACCTACTATGAGCCAGGAAGCATCTTACATGGTTTGCTATGTAATCCTCATTCAACCCCCCCCACACACACTCGAGGATACACATTGTTTCAGTTTTACAGAAGTTAACTGGTATTCTGTTATAGGCATATAAT
>PVKH010040974.1:0-11002 GCA_004027955.1 Chaetophractus vellerosus
TTATACGAAAAGTAACTGTATTTTGCAGGATGTTGGCCTGAAGAATGTTTCCAAGATCTTTTTTCGGTAACTTAAATATTTAAGGTATGCAGGGCGTCTTTTTGTTAAAGAAAAAGGGAGTGGTTCAGTCCTAAAGTAAAATGTCTTGTTGCAGAATGAGAAACAGGAATGTGTAGGACAAAATCTGAATGGCTCTAGAAAATTGTAAAAAGTTTGTCGAAAAAGAATTTTATTTGTCATGATAAAGGTTGGCTGAGGGGCCGGCTGTATAGCCCAGTGGATAGGGCACCGGTTTACCACATGGGAGGCCCTGGGTTCGGTCCCCGGGACCTCTCCCGGCGGGCAGACCGCTTGAGAAGGCAAAAGCCGCTGTGGGTGGGGCAGAGCCGCAGTGGGCGGGGCAAAAGCCACCATGGGCAGGGCAAAGCCACCACGGGCAGAGTGGAGCTGCCCAAGGGCAGGGCAGAGCCGCCCGCAAGCAGGGCAAGCCGCCCGCGAGTGGGCAAGGCCACCACTCACTAGTGAAGCTGACTTGGCGTGTCACCGCAGCGGGGGGTGGAGGGGGTGTGGGGGGTGGAGACAAAAAGCAGAAAATAAAAAATAAATCTTTAAAAAAAAAAAAGGTTGGCTGAAATTTGATAGGTTTATGAGATTTTTAAGAGATTTCTTATCAGTTTCTTCATGCAAAACTAGAATTTGGCTTTCTCTCTCTTAAAATGACAAAGTTTTCTTGGGTTATTGGTCTGCTCTTAGGAAAAAGTTGTAAAAGGTTTTTCTTAAACATCTGAGTAATCTACTGAGAAGGCAAATAGTCTGTATTTTATCAGAACAATCTCATTTACATATCATTCTTTATTGTTTAAGAGAACAAGTCTTCCCACTTTGAAAGAACTCCTTTTTAAAAAAAAAAAAAGATAATCATGTTAATTCCGATTTAATTTTAAAATCTTTTGTCACTTTGGTTAAATAGGGAACCAAATATTTCACAGTGACTCATGATTCTATTCAACTAAATATTCATACCTGACAACTTTCTGACATTTTACCTTCCCAAAATCAAACGCTAGATGATATCTTATTGATATCAAACTGTCTTTGGGGTTTTCCAGAGGACCCTGGAAAACTGCCTGGTAAGAAAAGAAATCAATGGTGGTAACTGGAGGGTGGCACCACTGTTAAGTTAAATAAAATGACCACCTGCATTGGGCATTTGTGGGTTGTTGTTTTGTTTTGTTTTTTTTTTTTTTTGAGTCTCTACCCCCTTACTTTAAAAAAAAAATTTAAGAGATACTTAGATTACATAAATGCTTCATAAAAAATATAGGGGATTCCCATATGCCCCACTCTGTACCCCTCCCACATTTTCCCACATTAACAACATCCTTCATTACTGTGGTACATTTGTGACAATTGACCAACACATATTGGAGCATTGCCACTAAGCGTTGATCCACTTTTGAAAGCATTAAAGTATTCTTTTGTTTCCTTAAAAACTAATCAATCAAGTCTATTCTAATTCTGAGAGAGGGAGATTTAGAGGGCAGTGAAAATTGCTGTTCTCTGGGGAAAGAGAGCAAGTTATTCCATGCTCAGGACCAGCTACGTAATTTGTGGGGCACAGTGCAAAATGAAAAAGTGGGCCCCCTTGTTCAAAAATTATTAAGAATGTTAAGAAGACAGCAGAGCACTAAACCAAGCACAGGGCCATTCAGAATGCAGGGTCCTCTGGGACTCTCTGCCCATGGAGCTCGCCCTGCTGTGCCTCTACCCCCAGCTTCTGAGGACACTCACTCACTTGCTCTACTCTGCAGGAAGCTAAGGAACAAGGAGCTGTGCCTGAGGGTGGCCAGTGTTAGAGATTTCAAGGAGATCCTCCCCTCCTACATAGTGAATTTGGGCAAGAGTTTGGCAAGATATTCTCATTCCACTTGAATCTTTTTTGCCTGCTCCTTTCAGTTGGGCAAGAGACTGTGTTTCCTTAACGGGGCCAGTGCTAGGCTAACAGTAATATTGAGCTAGGCTTCCAGTCTGAGGAATTCCACACCAGACCTCTCACCAGCTCCCAGGCTCTTACCACGATGGAGGTCAGGTCCTCACTCTCAAAGCGGCTGATGGCCTGGTCTAAGGATTTATACATGGCGGCAGATATGCGCTGGGTAATAAGTCTGTTCAAGTCAATTGATCTACCCAATAGCTGCATGGAAGAGAGAGAGAGAAACATTACTTACGATTCACAGACGTGACAACTAGATGCAATGCACTGATAGGAAATTGGGTTAAAATGATAAAGGACATTATTGGAACAAATGGGAACTGTATGTAGAAAACAGGTTCATTAAATTTCCCGAGTATGACAGTTCTATTGTGATTTATAGAAGAATGTCCTTGTTCTTTGGATAACACAGGCTGAAGTATTCAGAGATGACGTATCATGACATGCCCACTTACTCTCAAATGGTTAGGAAAAAAGTGAACACACACATATCTGTATACCTATATATCTATAGCTATACGAGACATATGTAAGAGAGAGAAAATATACATGAAAAAGTGAAGCAAATGTGGCAAAACATTAATTCCCAGTGAATGTGGATACAGGGTGTGTGAACGTTTACTGTGTTATTCTTTCAAAAACTGAGGAGAAATAAGATTCATTCAGACTGCGGGAAGAGGCTCATGGCAGGCTCTGGTATCCTGCGCAGTACTTCTGCTGACATTCTAAATTTAGCCCCAAGGTTCTTCCTGCAGCTTTCCTGTGTTCCACTTCACACGTCACCAAGGAGCAGTAGCCCCTCAACCAGTGCCTGCATGGTGCCTTTGCGGGGGTGAATTTAAGAGCAAGAGGATGAAGGGCTGATTACAGGATGGAATATAGAGCTGAAGGTAATTTCCACCGGGGTAAATATGGGTATAATTGCAGGTGTTACATAGACAACAATAAACATTTATTGAGCACCTGCTGTGTGCATTGCACTTTACTAGTGCCAAATGAGTATTCTTAAATGATTATTTTATTTTTCTACTTCCCTTTTGGGATAAATTGTCCACCAATTGACCAGGCCCCTTACAGCCATCTCGTGCACACATGAAGCCCTCAGTATTTAATATTCTGTGGCTAATTCTGGCTGCATCTGTAACAGATGGCAGTAATCTTCCTCTTGCGAGAAGCTGAGGGAGAGCACCTCTAGAGCACCTGCTGTTGGTGGTTCTATTCTTCCTGTGATTCTCCATTTCCCTTGGGTTCCTCAGGGCAACTAGAATGTCCAGGTTTTCCAGGGTGAGCCTTTCCTTTTGATCTAGGGCAGGGGTTCTTAAGCTTTTTCTTTCACGCACCCCTTTGCCAATCAGGTGAAAACCACTGACCCCTTACTAAGCTCACACTATACTGTGTCTTATTTAATAAATATATCACACCTGCACCAACACGTCCCCAAAAGAATAAAGTATTTTTTTTTGAATTTCAATTCAAGCTCACAGACCCCTTGTTAAGAACCCCTGGTCTAGGGCATCTTCTTGGCCTCAGCCCGGCTCCTTCACCCAAGCCTTCTCCACGAAGACCACGGACCACATAATAAGCACACAGAGATCACAGCGCACAGGCCATTTTAGCAACAGCCCGGCTCACCGCAGGGCTCTGGGAGTAGGGCACAAAGTCTGCTGGGGCTTATTTTGTCTGTCTGGCTCATATAACATTTTTAAGGGGGAATATGGCTTTCAGGTCCTTGGCAGCATTTCCTCTACTTCTGAGGTCGAATGTTAACAGAAACCAACTCCTCAAAAACAAACCACAATTTCTACTCTGGGTTTAAGCTTCGTTAAACCCAGACAAGCTTCATTTCAAAGACGCTGCAGCTCTCCTTCTGGTAGGCTGCCATTTGAGACTGTACCAAGTTCTGAGTGGCAGTCCCGACTGAAAGAAGTGGGCTACAGCTTATGATGGGAAGACAAGGACTTTGGTGACACCACTCAGAGGTGACGTGCGGATGGGCTGAGAAGCCAGAATTTGAACCAGAAGGCAGCCTCAATGCCTCCTTATTGTATGGAAGATGTCAAGGCTGTATTACACATGCGCTCAGGAACCCACGGCTGGGCAATGCACAGGGTGGGCAGCACAGTCCTGATGTCTAATGTCTCTGCCAGCTTCAAAGCTGCTCTCTCCTGCCCACTCCACCCCCACGGTGGCTTTCTTTGCTGTACCTGGACGTGTCTCTGTTTCAGCAGTGTTTCATAGCGGTTGGATGGTGGGTACGGAATGATGACTCCATAATTCTTACACTCAGCTCTAAAACGTTTATCCAACAGGACACTGGAAGGGGAAAAAGTTAAATACGGCTGGTAAATACGATGGGGAATGGGAAGTTCTCAGCCTCCTGGCTGCTTCTATTTTAGACCATAGGCTCTACCCGTGAAATGCTATCTATATGTTTTAAATACAAATTTTTCCTGCTCTGGAGCAAGGTTCTTCAGATTTCTTTTCAACCACAAAAGCCCAATATAGGAAACAGAATTTCTAAGCTAAAGAAGGGGAACACAGGTTGAGCTGCTTTTCCCCTTTTGTTCATTCAACAAAAAAGTCATTGAGTGCTTGGTATGTCCCAAGCAATTTTTTTTTTTTTTTTTAAAGTATGGGGGCCGGGGATTGAGCTGGGGACCTCGTATGTGGGAAGCCAGTGCTCAACTACTGAGCCATACTGGGTCCCCTGAATTGGTTTTTTTGTTTGTTTGCTTGTTGTTTGTTTGATTTTTAGGAGGCACCAGGGATCAAACCCAGGACCTCCCATGTGGGAAGCAGGCACTCAACTGCTTGAGCCACATCCGTTCCCTGTCCTAAGCATTTTAGGTGCTGAGGATACAAAGTTCTAGCATGGCTCAGTGGTTGAGCACCAGTTTTTTTTCCCCATTATTACTGTTAGGGGTTCCTGAACCCCAGGAATTCATAGGGGACTAGATCAAGATAAACTGGCAATACCAATGAAACCGATGAACCTCTAAAACTTGACATGTCTCTTGTCCAGATTTCTTCATTGGCCTATCTGGCTTTCGCATACCCATTCTTGATCACTTCCAATCCATTCTCCACACTTTTATACATTTAAAAGAGAGTACTTTTAAAAATAAAAATCAAAGGAGGTCACTGTTATACCTTTGAAACCCTTCCATGGCTTTCCATTGCTCCTAGGAGAAAGGCAAATCCCTGCCCATAGCCTACAAGGCCTATATTACTTTATATTAATCCTCTACAGTCCTATGAAGTGGGCATGTTATTATTATACTTCTGCCACAGGGCCTTTGCACAAGCAATTGCTTTTCCCTGAAATTTCCTGTCCTGTTCATGTAATTTTACTTAACTCAAACCAACTCTTACTCAAATGTTACTTCATCAGGAAAGCCTTTCCTGCCCCTCACCCCACAGACTAGTTCAGGTTCAAGTGTCATACTCTCATAGCCCCATAGTTCCTTCAGAGGGAGCACTCAACCTTCTATGACACTGTGCATTTGTAAATGTGTTGTCATTGTTTTTATTATTATTATTATTACTATTATTATTAATGTCTGTATTCCCCACTAGACTGTAGGCTCCATGAGTTTCAGGACCCTATCTACCTATTTTCCTTTCCACTACACTCCAGCACCTAGCCCAGCCAGGCCTGTGGAATTGCTCAATCTTCTTTAGGTGCCAAAGAAGAAGGGAAGTTTTGCAACAAAAATCATGTTTTCCAGGTGGCAGTTATAAGAAAGATTGCTACTCATAGCTCTGGGGCTCTCCTACCTGCCAGCCATGGCTTTGTAGTAAGCAAAGATCTGGTCCGCCAGCTTGTAGACAAACTGATCAAAACACAGGTTCACCTGGTGAAGAGGAAGCATGACACGTCAATGGTCTGTTTTTGTTTTACTGCAGAAACTCAGCAACTGAAAGAGGGCAGTTGGACGGGGTTGTCCAAAGTATGTTCCAGGCAAGACTCTTTGAAGGAAAAAGATAAGATTCTGTGGCCAAGAAAGTGGGTATATCAGCACCTTCCTGAATATTTGCTTGCTTATTAGCACACTAAAGACCCTGAGAAGTCTTGCAGATGAAATAAATCTCTTTCACTTTATTTAGCCAATATTTTCCCACTGATTAGTCTTTTGGGGAATGTTAATTAGCAGCTATCTCACAGACCCAGAGCCCACACTTGGGAATGCTTCACTAGGGTGTTTTAGTTTATGTCCTGAAGTTGGGTCCCTTGCTCTTAAGGTCTTCAGTTATAGACAACAGAGAAAGAAAAGTTCAAAAAGGCTGTTGAGGAAACAACCTCTCCAGCCTGCCCAGGGGAAATGCAGCAGAGACCCTTTTCACAGATAAATCTTCATATCCTCTAATTACGCAAATGCAACGGCTAACTCTGCAACCTCCCCAGTCCATCTCTCCTGATAGAGTTTTCCCTCCTTTTCCTTTCACTTCATTTGACTTACTTTGTGAATTTTGTTAAGAAGGTGATGATCATTAGAAATTTAAAAACCTCTGTTTTCCAAACTTTGCTTTAAAATCTTTGTTTTTTAATGAATGAGGAACCATCGTGCTATTTCAGTTTTGTCACATCAGGGGCAGATCGTGATGCTAGGGAGGCAAAAAAGGTTCACAGCAGATACAGAGAATCAAAACCAAATCCTCCAATAATGGCAAGAGCAGAAAATGGTCAAGGGTGGGACTTTGAGGAGCTGAGGCTGTGGTAGCAGTAGGCTGTGACTGTGACTTCTAAGGAAACATCAGATTTAGGTGATTAATCTTCAATTTTTTTCCACATCAAATTCTCAGCCCATAAGCTTTCATATCTTTTACTTTACACCCCACATGTTATGTAGAACACAAAACAGTGTGCAGTGCTGTCTTTATACCCAAGTAACCAATGCTACTGTCCTGGACTTTGAGCCTCAAGGGTTACCATTGGGCCCTCCTCCAGGTAAACAATCTGCAGGGCCAAGGTGGGGGGTGCCCACTCATGCTCCCCGTCTAGAATCAGGTTGCAGTGTCCTTGGCCAAATGGCCCAAGCCCCTTCCAGGGCCTGTGGTCTTTTCTCTGGGTTCATCCCCCTGACAGCTGACCCCTGTGTGTGTGCCCCTTGGCCCCAGGGTTCACCAAGCGACCTTGGGCAAGGGTAAGAGACAAAGCTTGGGCATTCACACTCATGCATGGTGTAAAAGAGAAGTTGGAGATGGAAAGAGAAAGGGGGCAGACCACAAGCTGGGGGTCTCAATCTGTACTTCTGCCCCATGCCCTCCATATTACCCAGGGTCTGATTGTGTTCTTTCTTTTATTTTTAAAATCTCCCTTGGACACACACCACTCTAGATATCTTATATTTTGTTTTCAACCAAAACAAGACCATCTAAAATTGTGTCAGAAAATGGGCTTGTCAATGCCAAGATGCAACCAATTGCCCTGTCTCCTGGAGTTTCTCTTCCCAAGTTAATGCAATGCTAGAAGACAAAAACAGATTTGTGTTGGTATCTATAAATGTTTTCAATGCACATTGAACCAGGAGGGTTTAGAAATAAAGCAGCATAATGTCTAGCGTTTTGCTGAAATACATACTTTCAAACTAATTAGTGGTAATATTTACTCCAAAACATTCATATCTTTCCTTTACAAATACGAATGCCTACATATATAAGACATCTAAGTCACTGAAGTTAAGTAGAGCAAAGACCATCATTCTAATTTCCAGAAGGCAAAAGTGAGATATTGTGGTCGTCCTTGGGGTTATTAATCATGCATTTCTGATCCTCTTCAGATCACACGGTAGGACTGAACTTCCTTGCCCGCTTTAAAGTGAGTCACAGCCATGTGACTGGCTTTAACCAATGAAATGTGAGCAGTAACGTGTCACTTCCTGGTGGAATATGATTCCATTTAACTCTTCTTCCTGCCATGGCAACTAGTGAATGTTCTAGATGGGCCCCAGATTGAAATCAAAATGAAGCAGGGAACACACACAAAAAAACTAAAACAAACAAAAAAGAAAAAAAATGAAGCAGAACCCTTAGTGAACCTGTAATGGAGAAATAAACCTCTACTTTTAAGCCATTAAGAATCTGGGATTGTTTGTTGCTGCAGCATAACCTAGCTTATCCTGACCATTACAAAAATAAAGCAACCACCTGACTCTCTATTAATAGCATAGTAGTTGAGAGAATGACTAGTCTGACCAGTACTCAGTTGAAAGTCTGGGTAAGCTGTGTGACTTTGAGGTAGTAATACTTGACCACTTTAAACTTCAGATTTGTTATTTGTAAAATAGGTATTGATATATACCTCTGTAAGTTGTTGTAAACATTTAAAATGTCTCTTTGTAGCACTTAGAACAGTGCATGTCAAATAGCAAATATACAATAATTGGTAGGTGGCATTATTGTTGTTGTTGTTGTTATAAACAACTAATCCAACCATGAAAGACACATTAGAAATTTAATGTTATCTATGCAATTCTATCCTTAGCCATCCCTTAATAAATAAGGAAAAGCAAGACTGTCATCCTGTTTTAGATCTTTTCTGATGGTTCATGGATCTTTATATAGGTCACTGTCCAGAATAAGTTACCAACTCCCCACTATGTGTTAAGAGCTAGAGATCTGAAAAAGTTGAGAATCTTAGAGCAAGATTGTAAGGACAAAAGGAGATGCCCATCACTTGCCTCTGCTTCAATCTCATCATAGAGGAACTGCTTTTTAAACTTGGTCAGAGCATAGTAGGCGCTGTCATTGTACAGATCCAAAGGGTAGAGGACGTACCTAAAGAGGGAAAAACAACGGCCAGTGCTTACAAATGATCTCTCTTATTTACACCTGCTTGGAAATTATAAAGGGCTGGGAGAAAAGATGAACATGTCCCGAGTTAGGCAAAGACAACCTTTTAGCACTCTATGATGTTTCCAATGTCTCCACTCAGGATGACTTACTTTACATTCTGCCCATAGGAAGCAAAAGCTCATGATGCTAATAAATCTGAGACCTGAAAAAGTTAGTTGGGACTAAAAGAAATTGGGTGCCCGTTATTTGCTTCCTGATAGCCAGAGGTGATTATTTTCACAGCACGACATCCATGAGTCTAGCAAAGCATAGGCAGGGCTGTTGGGCTGGTAGATCTTTGAACCTATCTACAAGGATGAGTCAAATGATCTCACATGACCTGATCCTTGGCCTGATCTCTCTCCCTCACTGTCTCATCTGTAGTCAACCCAGAACATCTTCTGGAAAGAACAGAGCTCACTGGTAAACCACCCTCCATCTGAACCCCGGAAACATTCTTGCTGGCCCACTCCTGCCTCTTACTCCATCATGGAAGGTTCTTTGGTTTCCAGGATGTGGTCTGTTAAGATCCAGGGCATGGACATCTCAATGGGGAACTGGATTCGCCGGCCCATGGTTAACTCCAGGAAGAATTCTCGGAACCAGAGCTGGGAGAGATCGCAACACTGCTGCAGGGCTTCTGAAAGCATAAGGGAAGGAGCCTTGGGTTACATCTAGGTAGCACCCCAAAGAGCTTAGTTGCTCTTATATATTTATTGTTATTGTTATTTCACTGTGTTAGGTACGCAGCAGGTACTTTATAAGTATAACTTATGGGGAGCAGGTGTAGCTCAGCGGTTGAGCACCTGCTTCCCATGCATGAGATCCAGGGTTCACTCCCCGGTGCCTCCTTAAAAAAAAATTGTGCTCTCTTATATTGAAGGCAAGCTTAACATCTATTTGGAAGACAGGCAGTGGCAGTGCATCAGAGGGGAATGCTTTAGAGCTTGAGATGCCCCCACAATTTCCATCACCCCCCCCATGAAGCCATCCTGAAAACATTCTATCTCAGTGTAAAAAGTGTGCTTGATATTCAAGCACAATGTCAAGATTATCTCCAAGCACCCGCTTTCAACTGGATTGCAGCCCCTGAGCCTGTCTGTGTGGTAATTCTGTATTCCTTACCATTTGGCGGCCTCTTATGCCCTTCCTAGGCGCCTCTCTAATGGAGAAGTTGGGATTGCTTGTTAAGCTCTCTTCCTTTCAATACCAACATTCACACCGTGACTCCCAGGACCCTGGGCCTCCCTGTCCCCTGTCCTGTCCCACCAGGACATGGATCCTACTCAAAGGAGAAGGAAAGTGGGAGCCCCCTTTGCTAGGAGTAGCACATAGCAGTGTCTAGGAGAGAGAGAAAGCATGCACGCATGCATGAGTACTCCTCTTTTTTGATCTCCCTCCATTATGGGCACAAATATCTACAGGCAAATTTATCTCAATCAGTGAGAAATTGAGATTGAACTGAGCCTTGTCTTTCCTACTCCCAAAGTCCACTGGAAATTGTGTTTGTGGCAAACTGTGCCCCTTTGGTCAATGCACATGTCTCTTTGCAACTTCTGGCCCACCAGCCGTTGTCACGCTGGGACCTGGGAGCCCCGTTCCTCATCCACGCTGCCTGCACGCTGCGGCTCACCACTGATGTTAAGCAGGTGTGTGAAGAAGAAGGACTGTTTGTGGAAGTCCTCGATGGCGAGGACGATGGGTCCGTCCAGGCTGCTTCTCAGGGTCTTCTTTGAGCCACTTTTGTCTGCGATGAGCGATTCGAGCATGGTCCGCACCATGTACAACTTGAAAAGAAAATGAGTTGAGAAGGTCAAGGGCTGGTCCTCTGTCATGAAGAAATGGTTATTCTGCTGTATTTTCCCCCCTTTTTTCAGCAGATGTCTGCTTTTAAAAAGCATTGTCTTAAGGAAGCACCAGTTTAGGGTTGGAGAAGTGAAATTTGAACTGAGAAAACGTTCATGAGGGAGACTGGTCAGCCTGGGAGGGAAGTCCTGCCCAGGGCGCACAGCATCTGTGAGTGGGCGCAGTGGAGAGGTTCCTGCCTGCTCTGCTCAGTCAGGGGTGTGGGCATCAGAGGAGAACCTCATTCCACGCCACACTGGAATCATCCCTGCTTTCCATGATGGCCATGGTGGAGCACTGGACGGGGAGTCAAGGCCAAGCACTGCCACT
>PVKH010040975.1:0-11001 GCA_004027955.1 Chaetophractus vellerosus
TGATAACATGGGAGGGCCTCATTCAATCAATTAAAGACCTTAAAAGCAGAACTGAGATTTCCTTGAGGAAAAAGAAATTCTGCTTGGGGCTAACAGCTTCAGCCCCTACCCAGGAGTTTACAGCTTACCCTTCTCATATCAGATTTGCTTAGCCAATCCCCAAATCATGTAACAAATTCCTCATAATAAATCACACACACACACACACCACACATACTACACACATCCTACCAGTCCTATTTCTTTAGTGGAACCCTAACTGATATACTATACTCCAATATAACTATTCTAGCAATTCCAAAAGCATAATGGCAATTATTTTCCCATTAATACAGATGTGTCACAATGAAATTATCTCAAATATAATAGCAAAGAAAGCCCAAACAATAAACTCTGAATTATATTTATTAGAATGATACATAAAAATATAAATACATCAAACTCACAAAAATTATCCTAATTATTTTAATCAAAAGCTTTAATGTTCCTTCCCAAACATTTAAAATAGCTGCTTTCAAAAGAAAAAAACAAAATTTAAGTTTTATCAATTTTCCTTCCCAAGTTAACTATGGGAAGGTGCCAAATAACAGTGAAATTAGTGACACAAGAAACAGAGATGTGGAAATCATAAATCATTTAAAAATACGTTAATCACCCCTAGATAATCAAGATTCAAAAAAAAAAAAAAAGAAATCACTGATCATTGTGAAATAGTTGAAATTTAAAGGGAAAAGCATGGAAGGTACACAATTTTTAAATAAGACAAAAATTACTTGAAACAATCTAGTTTAAGCCAAACAAATAGCACAGCATTTACCTGGCACACTGAATAAGGAATCCCAGTATCCAGAGTGTATTTTGGGGGAGGAGGGGAACTATTCATATGCTTAATATCTGTAATAGACTGTGATGCCAATTATTTAGAATTAAAATAGCTAAACAAAGCAATGCAAAGCAACCTATAATAAGATAAAAATAACAACAACTTTGCATAGCTTATCTTGAAGGTGAAAACAATTACACCATAAATCTTCTGGAAAGAATTTTCAAAGCGGTGGTTTAGATTAGAATGCAAATATTAAAAATTAAAAACAAAACCAAAAAAACCCACAATGGCCTAAAAGGGAAAGATCCTGTAAGCACTGAAACAGAGGGCGGCTTTCAGGGCCAGCAGAGCTCTGTGCGAGCTGAGGGGTGAAGGGGTCTGAGCAGGACAGTGAAAATTTATAGGACACTACCCACTTTGCCATGAGATACTGCAGGTCACTGACTGCACTTGCAAGAATCACAGCTTCCTATGTAAAGTAGCATTTTCTTTTTCTAAATAGTGCTGACCTAGGCTCCTATCTTACAAATATATTCTAGGGAAGACAGTTGGACTCAAGCACAGAAATGAAACACTATATTTTAAGGAGGGATAGAGATGATGCCAAAGCTACAATATGCCTGTTTGAGTATTTAGAAGCAATAGGGGTAGAAATGCAACAAATGTACAAATAAGCTGTAGCTCCCACAAGAATAATCAATTGAACAAAAAATGCATGATATCTATGACTAATAATGGTGAAATGACAATATGACCTGTAAAAGGAAATGTGGGCTACCACAAGGCCACAGCAAAATCAAAAGCAATGATCCAGGGAACTGGCAATTTAGATGTCTCTCCTTTCCTAGGCTATTCCGTGAAAAAAGAAAGCAAAAATAGGGGACAGAATGAGTAAAGATGCCTATAAGGTATTAGGTATATGGTTCTATGCAACCATAATGTTGAGATTTTTTTTTTCAAACCAAGGAAAAATTTAATGTAATTTTTTAAGTTCTGTAAGGTAAAACAGTGATCAAGGAATAATTTCAAAGATGCAAAATAGTAAAAATGTGAGGTTTATAATAAACAACAATATTAAAATGGACAAAACCTTTGAAAGAAAAAGGTTTTCAAGAAATAGTCTTCAGCAATATTTCAACTGACTATGACATCTTATGGCTAGGTTTAAAAACACAGTAGTGCCTTTCTTTGCACTCTTACTCCTTCAAAGTTTACTCAGTATGGCATACAACACCAGAAGGGTGCAAAAATGCACGTGTGAAAAGATAGCTTTATGTTTTATTTTAACAACAAATAAGATTTAAAATATAAATCTAATGTAAGTTAGGCTATGACTTTCTAAAACTCCCTCCAACACTACCATGAATACACAGATTTTGATAATATGTAACTTAGCAAAGTGCAACTGGCCCTTTAAGTTTTGGTATTTTCCCAAGTACAAAAGTAAAAGCTTTAAGACTGGATGAAAAGAGTACAATTGCTCCCATTCAGGGAACATTTTATTCTTGTCCTATTTTCCTCACGGACTTAGCCACATTTTCTTAAAGAAAGAAATGAGTTCCCTAAAATATAAATTTTAAAGTTACACGGGGAGGGGGGGGGAGAAAAGGCAAGAAAAACATCAGTATGTCTGTCCTGCAACAAAAACAAGCATTAGAATTTCTACTATTAAGGAAGTATAAGAAAAGTTAAATTCACATTATACTTGGTATTAAGACAAAAAACACAATTTAAAGTATTAAAAATGATCAATATGTAACTTTAACCACTGTAATGTAACAGTAATATGTTGGATAGGAGTGTCCTACAAGTATTGATAGGTGTTAAGTTTCATCACGCCTACCATTGGATTTATTTTTAAATGTCTCACTGAATGATCTTTAAGTATTTTGTATGTGATGCTTTCTAAATTGATCCAGTACTTAGAATGAAAACACTCTATTAGGTTTAGAGCATGGCTATCACCATATTATCGACTTGGAAAGCTGTAAGACAGAAAAGGAGATAAGTCAGAGTTTGCTTTACTTGGAAAAAAAGGGGGGGGGGAGACAAATTTGAAACATGAAATTCCTGCAAACTGATATATAATGCTTTCCATCTCTGATCTTTATGTATAAATACGCACTTAAGATTCTTAACAGGTTTTATTATCTGATGGTATAATAATGATATCTGGAAATAATGTATCTTATATTTTCTTTTGATAATTATTTATCCTCACGAAAATGATCTCCTCCAGAAGGGATGCTTGGCATCAATAGAGATGAACAAATGAAAACTTCTTGGGTATCGCATTTTCAATTGAAGAGAATACAAATCCGCAAAGCTGTTAAAGAGAGCCTCATCTATGGTTGAAGAGGGGAGTCAACAGCTACAAAGATATAACAATGCTACTCTTATTTAATTTAGACACCATGCATGTGCTAAGGATTCAGATAAATATTTTATGCTGTTAAATTTATCAAATGTTGTCAAAAGCACAGGGTCCCTGCCATCTTCCAAGGGAGTAACTACAGAACAGGTTGAACTTTCAGGTAAGTAACGATGGTCATAAAGATTTCAAAGCCAAAGTGTGATTTTTATCAGGTGTCAAAGTCGTGGTATCATAGAATGTGGAACTAGAAAGTACCAGAAAATAGTTCTCAAACTTGAGGCTACCCAAGAACCCTTGGAGAACTTGTTAAAACTGGAAACTGTCAAGCCCCACTACAAGAGATGTTCACTCAACAGCACTTCAGGAAGGCATTAAGCATGTGTCTTTTTTTAGGGGCTGTCTCAGGTGATTCCGATATAGTTGGCAAGAAACACACTTGAGCATCTCTGCGTGAAGGGCCATGGCAGTGGGAGGAAATAAAGAGGCAGGTCCTGGCTGTGGCAGGCCACAGGAGCAGGTACCCCAATTCCCTCTGCTATACAGTGAGGGGAGAGGGATCAGATTTGGACCCGACTGAGCAAGGACTCATGTGAAAGCATCGAACACCTGAGAGAGAAGTGATATTGCCCTATAAGGTACTGTGCTGAAAAAAGATAAACTATAGTTTAAAAGATAAACTAAAAGGGATCAGCTTAGGGTACAGAGGTCTGCTGATATTAAAGGTAAAAGTTCACATGGAAGAAGAGCTGTCACGCAGTGCAGAGGAAATGGAACCCCCGGCACGCGGGTCCAGGGTCACTGACAGCTGTGTGTGATGTGTGGGTGGTGACCCCTTGCACTCTCAGGGATACCCCAGACCACGGGAGGCAGATACTTTCATTGTCAAGGGCTAGTCTTCACACCGAGAAGGGCACATCCCCTGACTTGGGAAGGGAGCTCTTCCAGGAGGGGTCCTCTGGACACACAACAGATTCTAGACTACAGAAGCCGCAGACCTAGTTCAAGAACCAACACTCTGAATAAGGAGCCTTCAGATCAGATGTAGGTTCTAAGAAAATAAGTCTCTGGGTAACTGCCATAAGGCATCTAGATCAGGACTGAAAAATCTCCATTAAAAAGACAACTCAAAGCAGAGTGAGTAGCACTTAAGGCACCACTAGAAGAGTAAAATTAGGCAGGCCTCTGACACTGTCCTGGGATCCTAGAAAGGAGGTGGGTCAGTTACTGACCATTGTGGAGTAACTACTGACCAGGTACACGGCTCTGCGCAAGTTATTTTGTCTGTTCAAGTCACAGTTAGTTACTTCACCTCCAAAATGCAGATGACGATAAGCACATCTATCTCACAGTTTTGTTGTGAGGATGAAATGGATAAAGCACTCGACACAATGCCTGAGAAAGCAAGGCTGGCCTTGGTGAGCTCTCCAGAGGGGCCTAAGTCATCACTACTCTAACTAGGATCATTTCCTCACCAGATAGTGAGGGAGGTCAGTAAAAGCCAAAGGGACTGGTCAAAACGTGAGGCATCTAGTCCCCAGGAGGACTAAGTTACCTGGGAGTAGGACAGCAGCTGGAGAAGCACAGGCCAGGTGGTGACCAATGCCAGGGAGAGAAGGAGAAGGAGAAGCATGCTGTGCCCTGTGCCGGCAGGGCTGCCCAGGTATGCTGAGAGCAGTTCCCTTCAAAGAAAGGAATGGGAAGTAAGACTTCAGCTAACAGGGCAGAGTCCAGCCACAACTGCTGGAGGCGTCTAAGGAGGGGCTAGCTGGTAAGGTGGGAACAGGGAGAAGAAAGCAGAGCTGGAAGTTTACGCTGGTAAATAAAGTCTACTTGTTACGTGGACCTGTGGTGGAAGCAAGAGGGGGAAATGAGAGTGCAGAAGGAAGGTCCCTTAGACTACAGACCCTTCCCCACCCTCTCTTTCACAAAACCTATCAACTTAGCTGTAACTAAACCTAAACAACATGAGGCTATTTGGACTGCTTTGACCATCATCATATCATTATTTATGTGCATATACTAGCTTTCTCCTAAAACGTCTGCTTCTGAAGGCAGAATCTGTATCATTTTCATACTTATAGCTATATCCCCTAACATGACACTGTACTTAGCACCAGAGAACTGGACAGAGGTTGACTAAATTGATAAATCCTTCTCCTACTTGAAAATCTACCTTTCTAAGTAAGGTCATCTATGGATACATTTTTCCCTCTCTCCAAAACATATACAAGATACAGACACATTTACTCAAAATCTTCCTTCTCTCAGGGATTTACTTCCTTATCGTGAACAAACACAATCCCATCCTTAAATAAAGTCGTTAATTCACTCTCCAGAGGCAGCAGTGTTCTCACGGCAGCACAGTGAGAGCTGGAAGGAGAGGGGACCCTTTGGCAACCTGGCTGGTGGCACGGCCCAAGTGCACCTGAGTGGTCAAAATCAGGCACTGGATGCAGAGCTGGGAAAGAGGGGTCTGCACAGGCAGGGCTGGGGGGCGGGCAGTTACCCAGATCTCTGAAGGATGCTGCCACTGGATGGAGTCCTGAATTGCCCCCATCGAACCCCTGAACTCAGGTGAGGTGAGGATTCCTTTCCAGGTGAAGCTCTTTGAGGATAGTACAGTCAGAAGAACTGGGAATTCATGACTTCCGTGTACTTAGAAGGGGAAAAAAAGATATACGCTGTAGTCACCACCCCCAATGCTATACAGGATTACTGTCAGGAATTTAAGAGCTAAAGGAATTTTAAAGAAGAAGGCAGAAAATCATGTTACTTCTTAAGACCAGACAGTCTAAGTCCACGTTTTGCTGGGCAAGTGTCAACTCTGGAAGTTGTCTTGACAGCAAGTGGCAGTTTGTCGTTAGCCCTGCAAGGTAAACAATCTGTTTTTACTATTCCTCAGGTCTGACAAAAGCCGAGTACTCTTGTTATCCACAACCCTTAACAGTCTATCATCCTGCACCTATAGTCTGACCTAGGAGAAAGAATCAAACATGCTGCTTTGCTGCTGGTGCAGAAGGCCATCAGAATACAGCTAAACGGCTGAAAATCCTCTATTTGGAAATATTTCTTATTTTGATTGCATGATGTGAATATGAAGTACAGCCCCTGACAAGACAAAGTAAAGGCCTTCTGAAGGTGGCACTGTTGAATCCTGCTGACAAGAAACGCTGCAGAGAAGACACACTAGATACAGCACCGCTCTGAAGGAGACTTGCAAAGCCCCCTTCTGAATTGCTCCAATAGGTCCTCAGAAGTGTGAGAAGCAGCAGAAACGAGGGAGCTGCACATTTCTTCACATCCAGATCACCCCACTTTCCAGATACAGAGTAAAGCAGAAAAGCAATTGGCTATGCCAGCAAGAAGGCCAATAGGGCCAAACTTTTTTTCTAGACTGAACAGAAAGAGAAAATGGCTCTAAATTATCTGTGACAATTTCACCCATATTATAAGTGCGTTATGGTGATCTAAATTTGCAAGCTGCCTTAAAGAGTTTCATCATACCACATAAGGGTTAATCAGGTATTCCTTTTTCACTGCTACTGGACAAATACTGGTAAAAGCAGGGGGGGAAAGGATATATATGTATAAATATGTATGTATAAGTTTGATTTTTAAAAATAAGGATATGATTCTAAGCAAAGTTAATCTTATTTTCAGAAATATTGAAAAATTAAAAATTCTCATCCACGGGAACACAAAATTTACATATGCAGCTATTTCTTGTTATACCCTCTTAGATGTCTGAAAGACACCTCAATATGAAGGGTTCAAGAAGAACTGCGTTAGCCTGCCCCTAAGCCTGACACACCCAGCCCCCATGCCCAGCTGCTTGAGGCCATGCCTGGGGCCCTGCCTGATGCCTCCTGGCTCACGCCTCTCCACCTCACCCATCAGCAACCCTGTTTAGCCCATCGCTAGATGTATGGATTGAATTGTGGCCCTCAAAAAGATACTTTGAAGTCCTAAATTCAAATATCTCAGAATTTGATCTTATTTGTAAATAATTAGTTAAGATGAGGAGCGGGTGGGACCTTAATTCACGATGACTGGCACACAGGGGAGAGGCTTAGGTGAAGTCGGAGGGTGCAGCCGGAAAGATGTGTCCACAGGCCCTGGAAACCTAAGGCATGCTGGCCACCAGGCAGGCAGAGGCAACGAAGGGTTCCTTTCCTCACACCTTCAGACAGCACCCAGCCCTGCCAACACCATGATTTTGGACTTCTAACCTCCACAACAGTGGGAGGACACATTTCTATGGTTTTGAGCCACCAAATTCGTGGCAATTTGCTACAGCAGCACGAGAAGAAGACTAAGACACCATGTATATCCCCAATCCATCCACCTCTCTGTCTCCACAGCTGCCATTCTGCTCCAAGCACTCCAAGTCATCACCATCTTTAGCCAGGACAATGGCAATACCCTGCTCCTTTCCCATCCACTGCCTAGAAATCAGCCCCCAGTGATCTCTTCAAAGTATAGATCAGATCCTGAGCCTCTTCAGAGGCTTTCATTTAACTAACCTACAACTTGAAGCCCTTAGGACGTCCTATAGGCCTTCATGGCCTGGCCCTCACCCTTGCTCACACTGTGGGCCAACCATAGGGGTCTTGGCTCCACTCCTGGAACTCTGCCACGCTGGGTCTTGCCTCAAGGTGGATCCACTTAGCCCTCTCTGTGTACAGCCAGCTATTATGTATCTGGCAGGTCCCTGTTCACATTTCATTCTACAGAGAGGTCATCCTTGACAACCTTCTCTAAAGGAACCTCACCCTCTATCACCTCATTCATTTTCCTGTGTGAGTAACTGAAAGGCTCTTTCCATTTATTCCCTTATCTGTTTTCTGGCTATCTCCAAAACATGAGAATTTAAGCTCCCTAGAGAACAGAATGCAGGTCTTCCTTATTTATAACTGTGTCCACAGCACCCTGAGTGGAGCTCAATACACCTGGTGGCCCTGGATATCACCCCCCACCCCCCACAGTCTCTGCTGCTATCCTTTCTTCAGGCTGGCAGGTGAACAAAGCATAGGATGATTGTTCTGTACTCTACTCGAAGGTGTTCTACTGGACTCCTGGAAATGTCTTCATATGACCCCTTGAAAGAAACTTACTTAGCTTCCTCCTGCTTCTAGGGCTTTAATGACTAATCATTGGCCCGAGAGTGCAGAGTGCATAGAAAGCATGTGTCCAAGATTTTGGAGCAACGGCAGGGTGGCAGTGCTCTTGAGAGTAGGGCCGCACATCTCCCTGTAGCTCTTCAAAACATGAGCTTCCCTGAGGAAGGCTTTGAATACTATGAAAATTAAATCTATTTACACAGGCTGTGAAATGTGGGCCTAAGGCGCTTTCCATTCCCTAGACTATACGTTTAAAAGAACAATTCTCTTCCTCCTTCCTGTCCTGTTAAGTCTTGCTAACTTTCTACCTCAATGATGCCCTTTCTATTGCTAGCTAACAAAAAAGGCGAAATTTAAGATGTTATTTGTGGTAGTTTGAGTCTTGACATACTTAGGAAAAGGATTCAGCAGAAAGATAATGGCAGAAGATAAACCAAAAAGATGGGCTAACCACTGAGGCAAAATCCCAAAAGGAAGCTGGAGAAGAGCTACTGGGAACTCCTTCTTAAGGGGACTTTGACAAGCACCAAAGAGGTAAAGAGGAGGTGACTTTCTTATCTCCATCACTTGATCGCCTTGTCATCCTGCGTCCAATCTGTTTGGTGTCCAATAAAATAGCCAGCCATAAAGTTCCAAATGAATTTTTCATTTAAAAAAAAAAAAAAAGCTGAGTGAGAGGTCGTCTGGGGAGTGGGGCATATGGGAATCCCTTCTATTTTTTATGTAACATTTTATGTAATCTAAGTATCTTTTAAAAATAAACATAAAATATATGTATTTTTTAAAAGCTGATCATACTTGCTAATTTCCTACCCTTTAACATACTCCGTGGCACAGATTGCTTGTTGTCTACTCCAATATCCATTCTGCCTTTCCTTCTTGGTAATAGGACACCTTTTTCATCTGGACACACAGATTTGTGGAATAAAAAAACTACACTTACCAGCATCCCTGACTGCCAATGTATAGACAAGTAAATAAAGTCTGGTCAATGAAAACATTATGTAGGACTTAGAAGAAGGCTCTTTCAAGACAGCTGCTTCAGCAGAAAGGAGTGTCATTTTGCCTGTCTCTTTCCCTACCTCCTTTGGCCTGCAACTAAGAAGTAACAGCCAAAGCCCGAGAGGGTACCCTGGACTGTGAGGGTCTCTGAGAATGGAAGCCTATGCTCAAACATGGAGCAGGAAGAGAAGAGCCAGGGTTGTTGGTACACCAGAAAGCTGCCCTAGCAGGCCTGGACTGCTTACCTACACATTTCTGTAAAAATGAGAAAATAAGCCTCGTAATTATTAAGCCATTGCCTACTTTTTTGTTCCCTTGCTTTCTTTTAATTTGGAGAAAGGGTGGACTCCATAACTAGAAGTTGAACCTAATATCAACTTGACAAAACCTCAAATAGCCTTCAGACTGCAGTTGCTTTAGAACTTGATTCCTGGTACCTTGTGCTCATGCCAGCTCACAGTCCAGTGCTCTGGCACCTGCTGTTCTCCCTGCCTGGACCCTTCCCAATCACTCCTTCCCCATCAGGCTACAGATTCAGCAAAACTCTCTACCTGCTCTTCAGAGTCCCTCTTGCTCCTGTGACTAGACATCCTCCCCCCAAGGGCTGATAAGGCACAGTGTGTAATTCCATCCTGGGACTTTCCAGCCAGTTCTAGAACCTACGTTTAATTGTCTGCCTACCCACCAAACACCTCAGGGAGAGGTTCAGAACAGCATAAGTGCTATGCACCTCACAGAGGAGGCAACGGAAGGTGGAAGGCTACTGAAATTAGGGTCTGGGAGCTGGAGAATTTTGGCAGAGGTCTGAATAGCAACACAGAAACAGGAATGCAGGAACAGAGCCAGCTGAAGGCCCAGCCCAAGTGAGAAGCCCCCAGGCAGGGCTGCTTCTCATGCCAGCAGCAGGCTCTCCAGGGCTCAAACACTCTTCCTCCCAGGAGCTGGGTACACCCAGAAAGAACAAAAGAACGGGGAAAGAGCGGCCCAAACAACCTGTGCTATCAAATAGCTAACTTTTCAATGCATGTAGAAGAAAAACACATTATCTAAAACTGGAAGTCTTTAACAGACCTTAGTGAATATCTTAATATTTTAATGATATCATAAATACCCAAGGCAAAACAACAAAACTTCTTACAAACATTTGATGTGCATTTGCATTTTACTAGTTCTAACAAAGTTAAAGGGATAAGATCTGTTTCAATTGTACTCTTCCATTGAATGTATGACCCTCCTGCTCTAAAGAGGAAATTGACCACAATCACTCAAATGTCTTTTAAAGTAATAAATGTTTATCAACCTTCAAATAGGCATCCTACCTGCCAATATGAAAAAAGAAGATAAAATATCAAATGTAGATATGAGAAACTAATAAATAGTGAAAGAAAAAGAAATAAAGAGATGCACTAATAACAAGGAAAATGATGTAATTAAAATAGGCTCTCGGGGCTGGCCATATAGCCCAGTGGATAAGGGCACCGGTATACCACATGGGAGGCCCCGGGTTTGGTCCCCGGGGACCTCTCCTAGCGGGCAGACCGCCTTGAGAAGGGCAAGCCGCCATGGGCGGGCAGAGCCGCTGTGGGCAGGGCAAAAAGCTGCCACGGACAGGGTAAAGCTGCCATGGGCAGGGCAGGTCACCCGTGAACGGAGCGCAGCCAGCCACCCACGAACTGAAG
>PVKH010040976.1:0-11000 GCA_004027955.1 Chaetophractus vellerosus
CGCCGCAGCGGGGGGGAGGGGAGATATGTAATAAAATAAATAAATCTTTAAAAAAAAAAAAAAAGGTTAATATGAATAAATGGATGGTGCTTCAGATTGAGGAAGCCTAAGCCCTTTCAGTGTCTATACTGTTAATACAATGCTTTCTGTTCATGAAATTTAATTCCTTAATAAATACATTCAGGGAAACGGATGTGGCTTAAGTGATTGGGCTCCTGTCTACCATAGAAGAGGTCCAGGGTTCGGTGCCCAGAACCTCCTGGTGAAAGGCAAGCTGGCCTGAGTGGAGAGCTGGCCCATGAAGAGTGCTGGCCCACACGGAGTGCTGGCCCGCGCCAAGAGCTGGTGCAGCAAGATGACACAACAAAAAGAGACACAGAGGAGAGACAAGACACACAGCAGCCCAGGGAGCTGAGGTGGTGCAGGAGATTGAGCAGCCTTTCTCCCACTCCAAAAAGTCCCAGGATCGGTTCCCCGTGCTGCCTAAAGAGAAGAAAAACAGACACTGAAGAACACACAGAGAGCAGACAGTGAACGCAAAACAACGGGGCAGGGGTGGGGGTGGGGGTGAGAAATAAATAAATGAAAAAAAATCTTTAAAAAAAAGTACATTCATTTGCATCCATTAACAAATGTTTGTGGAGGGTCTACTATGTTCCAGGTACTGAGCTAGTCACTGTACTTTGCTGACCATGGTGAACAAAAACCTGACCTTACTGATTTTTTTAATGAATGGAAAGCACTTTATTAACACAAAGGGTGCAATAGAACTTTCTATATTTGAAAAGCAATGGGGAAAATATAATATGTAATACTGATATTGACCACATAAAACTTATAAACTCACACATTTCTCCCAAATATATCTATATATCTGAAATAATTGAACAGCAAACAGTAACATTGGTGAGAAGAAATGCAAATGTTTGTTTGAATGAATGCCATCAAAAACAAGAATAAATACTCTCATACTCTAGTATTCCAAAGCAAAGGACATGAACAGAAAAAGTGGTAGAGGAAGTAAATGGCTCACACAACCTCAAATATATTCAGCCTCAGCAGTAAAGAAATAATTTCAAAGTAAACGTTTTTGCTATAACCTATATAGCATTGAATAAATAACCATTATTTTTTGAGTGACTAGATACCTTGGGAGAACATGCCACAAAGTGTATGTTTCACGATGTTGCAAAGTAATATCAACTTCTGTTGTTCGGGATCTTTCCCATCAATTCAGAAACATGCTTAAATATATGGCATCTTAAAAAGAAAGAAATGTCTTCACTTAACTGCACATTCCTGCAATGATGCCACTCCCATTTTTCCCCTACTCCCCTTAAGGGCAAAGCTCCTGGGACAAATGTTTTGCTTTTCCTGGGAATAGTTCATCCCTCCCATTCTCTCTTCTAACCGGGCTTCCATGCTGATCAAATAATTGTCAACAATGACGCCTTCCTGAGTCCACCCTCATTGATTTTTATAGCATTTTCAGGAAAGCTGGGGAAGAGGAATATGGTAAAATCCCATTAAATCAAGTACCTGGAGAATTGAGGAAAAATTTACATAGTTGGCAGTGCTACCCATCATAATATAAAGGAAAAAATGCTTTGAACTGTAGTGTTAGTGATGGCAAGGTTGCTTTATCCTTGAGTCATTTGAATAAACCCTCTCTTGTCCACTGAATGCTACAGTGCTTCAGATATATTTTTTATTTTATTTTATTTCTTGTGTTCTCCAAGTGTGAAAGAACAAGGTCATTCAAGCAAAGCTTGAGATCTGCTTAAGAAAGCATTTCCTTTCACATACTAAAATGAACTTTATCAAATGCTCCTGTCTGTTCAATCAGCGGCCCCGGGGACTAGACAAACCTGCTTTCTCACAGAGCTGAACTTTATAGTCCATGCATTTTTACTCTTCCTCTTCCAAGTAAGTTGGAGACTATTTGGAATTACAAAAGTAACAGAGCAATTTGCTTTACAATAACATGTAAGGATTTGAGTTTACTCTGCAATCATTCAAAATGGGACAAAGACATTTGAAACAATTCCTTTATACAGTGTTGCCCAGACTTAAGCCACTTGTTTAACCCTGATGATTTTTGCCTCTTCTAATATCAATATTAAATGGATTCATAACAGTGAAACCATGGATGTGATGAGCTAGTCATATTTTTTCCAATACACATTAAATTTATTGCTACAATTGAAAATGTTTATCTGTGTTACTTATAATCATCTCCAAAAACTGCCAGTTGTATGTATACCACACTTTGGGTATCACTGGATTAAGTGATTTGGGGTCAAGTTACACTGGAAATAAAATAATTTTAGAGAAAAATAAAGCTAAAGAGCCAGATCTTCAGTTTGATGCTTTATTGCTTGCAACGTACACATTGGAACAGATACACGATTTCCCACTGCAGAATACAAAATACTGCACTTGATTAAAGAAAAGTCTTTGTCCAACAAGGATATGGTGGTTAATTCCCAAGATGTGAGTCAGAGTGCAACTTTCTAAAACTATTCCAAAATATTCAGAGGCACATCATAAGCTACATGCAAGTTAACAAGTTTGTCACAGGTAATCTGAAGCTAATCACTATGTATTTTCAATTTCATATTTAATGCTGAAGCTTAGGTTTGACTAGGTCTCTGAGTTAGTGCTGATCTCTATATTTAGCACAATTGGATAAATTGAGTTGTTAAGGACCCCTGAAGTATATCTACATGTTCACATATTTTAAAATATATGATGATAATATAATACAGAAACAAAGATATATATTATTTTCACTTGGAAAATTAGGACTATAAGAATATTTTTAGAATTACAACACTTAAAAACACATAATGTACTATGTTTCCTATAGATAAATGAAATTCACAAAGTTTAGAAACTAAGTATAGCTGGCATATACATTTCTACATTATATTCTTATGAATGGGTAAATATTTCCTTATCAAATATAAGTACAGGTAGATCCCCAGCTTCATTTACTTTTACTTTTCTTGTTGCATTAATGGTGGTGGCAAATATCAAAGGACTAGCTGCCTTCCTTAATCAATCCTGAATGGACTGGTCTTGCTTTGATCACATACCCTTAATGGCAAGAGCTATCAAGAGTTTGAAATGTCTCCCTGCCCCCAATAATCCTATTTGTTCCCATGGATTATCTTTCTTAACTATCTAAATCAAATCTATCCTTCAAAGAAGTCCTGCCTTCTCTACAAAGTCCTCCTTAACTATTCCAGGCCCTACTGATGCTCTTTTTCTTATGAAGAGTCAGTTTTTTTGCAGTCTGAAGTCACATAATTTGGCTTGAATTATGTGTTGTTTTTCTTTTATGTTGCTGTGTTAATGTGTTGCCACTAAATTCTAATCTCTTTGACAACAGAGACAATGTTTTGGTCTTCTTTATTTGTCCTTATTAAATTAGGTGATGGATGTTAAAGTGTTATTAAAATTGTCAAGAATGACACAAATGTAAGGATTATTCCAACCATCAGCCATCCCACTTGATGCTATGCCTTTCGCTGAGCTGGGAGAACTGTTTAAAGGAATAAAAAACAAACAAAAACTAGTTATCACATTGTGATGATACGACTGCAGGCAAATTGGGCAGCATCAAAAGATTTTAGAATGTAGTCAATCCTTAGTTTGGGATTCACTGGTTTAATCATTTTAACAGATACTTAGGGACACCATCCATATTTAGGTGATTTATGGAATATGAACGATAAAGTAGACTTAGCCTCAAGGAGTTTTCCATTTAGTTGCTTATTAAGAATTAGGTGATACATGAAGGACTCTGGTTTGCAAGATGTGATCAGAGGAATGCGGCTTCAAAATCACATAATAAATGAGAGTCTCTTGGGGCAGGGTCAAAGAAAGTGCATATACCAAGGTGGAAGTGACTTATTATCCCTGATTAGGTAGTGAGGTATTTGGCCTCCTTACTGGGGCATTTTGTGCCATTTCTGGAACACGGAGAATGTCTGTATTGAGTTCTGAATTCTATCCTCTGTCTAGTGTAGTCTTACTCTACTGCCGCGTTGTATTTGTTTTTCTTTTCTGAAAAGGGTCCATATTTACAAATACAAGACTATAACATTCTTGGTAAAGTTCATATACTCTTTGTAAGCCAGAGAACAGCTATATGTACAAACATGAAGCCCATTATTTCTGTGAAGAACAAAATAAACACTTATGGGTTGTTTCTTCAGGGCTCAGATAAATTGCAGGAGATGTAGCTAACGCCATCCCGTTCTTTCAACTCTTACACTTTTCAAAATGCTTTCATTTCCATTATTCCATTTGAGAGCTTTTGGTATGGACTTGACCTAGATGCTCCTCCGTGAGGATGTATAGGAAATTATATGTGGATTTCCTTTTTATTGATCATAAAACTATCTTTTTTTGTTGTTGCTGGACCTGGATTTGAGAGTTCTGACAATATGCTGTCCCAGCTGTGCTACTTCATCCAGCCCCTTTATTTCATTTTTCCAGATGTAATTTCTGAAATATGAATCAGTTACCTCCTATGGATTTATACTGGATTTACCATGACTGTGCTTGGTGTAAAATTATGTAAACAGGCATGACGACATTGTGTACAAACATTTTGGCCACTCTTTTCAAAAGAGATTATTTGAATTAAAAATCAGAAGCATATAAAATTAGTTTGTCAGCATAGTCCATTTGATGCTAACCATCACAGTAACAAAACTAATCCCCAATGCTCAGCTCCCATAAATGAGATTTGCTGCTGTGTGATTTGATATTATATGTATCAGCTAAACATAAAAATAAAATATTTCAGGGATTTATTCTACCCTTTTTGCCTGTATAATCTAGGAAGTTAAGAATTAAATTAATCGATGTTTCTAATTACAGTCCATGAAAATAGAAATCACAATATATAAATTATCTTTACATTAAAAGTCATATTAAAGCATTTCCAAATAGACTTTTAACAATTGATTCTTTAAAACTTATTTCTGACACTTCTAATTCACATTCTAAATATTACCAAAGATTTTCACCATAAAGTGATGTTCAGTTGGTCTTGTTTTTCTCATTGCATTGTTAGTTCCTCAAGAATGAGCAGAGGCTTTCATTTTCTTAAACAAATTTTTGCAGCGGTTTTGCATGTATTGGGTGTTCTTTTATTGGTTTCTGACGGAAACTTCTGAAGTGCCAAACCTTTAATTAAGCTTGTGAGGAAAACCACAACGAACAGCTCAATCCCACATTTGACTCCTACTGTATAAATGGGGCCTTATGTTAAATAGAATTCTTAGGAGCATCAATCTCTCCATAATTTGAAAGTGACTTTATGAAAACAGGAAAGTTTTCAGAATAACAACATATTTTCTTGTGCACTTTTACTTAAGATACTTCATATTCAGCTTTAGTCTTGAATAAAGATTGTTGAATCTTCATGCTCTGAGGAAAGCAATGCTCAGGGATGAAAGTGATGGGGGAATGGGAAGGTGAGAAAAGATATTTATTACTACAGAGTTCTGTAAGATTTCTGCACGTGCATTACTCTGAAAATTTATTTTCACTCAGTCAAATCTTGTTTTCCGTGGCTACTTAACTATAGCCAGCCAAGAAAAATAGACAATAAATTGCTAGAGATGTTCATGCTTGCTTCTTCCTAGGGTAACCAGTGATTCCAAACTTTTGAAAACAATTTTCTCTGAACCTAAAACTGACTAGTTGCTTCTGGGTACTCTTCCATTTACATATTATTTCCTTACTTCATGCACAAATATTCCAACCCCTCTGTGAGTTGCAGTTGAGAGGCAAAAGCAAGTTGAATATAATACTTGTAGAGTTTATAGAATCTTGGGTAACCATTTAAAATCTTTGAACTATTTAAAATCTAATTTCCCTAAAAAATTAATATTTTCTTTCTACTATTATGTTTACAAATTTAACATAGGTTAGAATGAAATAACTTTTTTTGTTGTTGCTCTTTAAGAACACACCAGACTCGACTTTGCTAAAATAATTGTTCTTATTTCCACACATTCTTCTGAAAATGAAAAAAGATCAAGTTTTCATTAAAATTTGATTACAATAAACTATGTTTCATGGCCACAGTTTTTCCTTTGACTTCACCAGTTGTTTTACTCAACTAGCCATACGTCTCGGTATAACATCAAGTTCTGTGCATTTAACCTGCCTAAGAAGGACAGTCTGGATTTTCCCATTTCTCTTCAGCATTTAGAATATTTGTGTTGGAAGATATGTTCTAGAAATATACTCCTGATACTGATGAAGAAGTCTGAATAGGGAATTTATGTTTGCTTGCTTTATTTGTGATCTGTGCCCTTTATCTAATTACCTCAGGTGCAAGATCTAAGCCCAAGATGCTCAGCAATTAATGAAACAGGAAGTAATAAAATAATTCAAGGAATTTGATTAAGGAAGGCCCTTAATAGCATTACTTCATTGCAATAACAATTTTTTAATCTAGCTCTTTATTTTCATTTGATGCTATATTAAGTTTTTAATTATTTACGGAAATTTTTTTTATTTAGTACTGTGATAAAGAAAACTTTTAAAAGTTATATCTCCTATGTGTAAACTCAGATATCTATTGGATATTGCATGGAAACATTTAATTTTATAATGGCATTTGCTTTAGAGTTGAAACACTATGAACTGTGTTCTTTTGAATTTCCCATGTGGGTCAAAGCTAACAGATTATTAGCAAATAACTTTTAAAAAAATTAAAATGAAAAAGCTGAGCCCATGTATTAAATTTCCAACAGGAGAAGAGTATATTGTGTTTTGAGTATATTATGTAAAACTCATTGTGATTTTTTTTCAACATCTGATATCACCACTCTGCAAAGCATATTTTCTGTTAATTAGGCCATCAGGTCACAGGAATTTTAATCATCATGCTGGCATTGATAAAGAGAAAAAAAGGCAACCAAATTTTCTCCATTTTCTGAACCTTGTAGTTTATACAATTTATGGAAGCAGCATGGACTCCTGACCCCTGATCTGATCATTAGAGAAAGTGCAGATGAGACTGTGATGAAGACAATGCCATTAAGTACCAACAGCCTGCCTGGGACATAGTAGATACTACATGATGTTAGTTCCTGTCCCTAATTTTAAAAATCTACTATATTCTAATCTCTTTGTTGAGCAATTTACGTGCATATGTATGTGTGTTTGTATGTGCCTGCACACGTGCTTGCTTGATGTTGAGGTTGGGTTACTCTGGTGCTCTATCTACATGATTCGAAGATTAATATTTAACCCGGGATGAAAAAGCAGATAAAATAGATTGCTTAGTGTCAAGAAGATAGACTTTTAGGGTATTTCCCATAAATATTTGCTTGGATTTTTCTACTGATACTGTGACTGAATAAGAATGTCTTCCTGGCATAGATGAGGCCAATTTTCGAATAACATATTCTGGACTGGGGTTCTAGATGGCAGAGTCTTCATGAAGCAGCATTTTAAAGCAGACGTTTCCAAAACAGAATGACATATTCTTCATTAAGAAGGTGGGGTAACTATCATTAGTAAGTAGGGTCCAGAAAAAATCCACAACAGGAATATAGGCTAGAGAGGGAAAATGCCAGCCTATGGCGCACTTAAAGGTACCGCGTACTTTTTCTTGTTTTTAAACTTTTTATTGTACTAACATATATACAACTCAAAATATACTCTTGCATATACCTGGCACTTTTTGACCCAGTGGTTAAAATTCATTGTTACAGAATGATCACCAAGGGCAAGTTATATACTTGGAGATGCTGATTGGCCAGATTTCAGTAAGTGAGTCATTTGAAAGGGAGCAAAGCAGGACCTGACAATGTCCTGGGCAGATTCACATTCTCCCCTCCCTAATAATTACTGGGCTAAGTCATCAGAAAGAAGAGATACCTATGATAAGTTGAAATCAGCTTTAACTCTATTGAAAATAAAGCCAGCAGAAATTTTGCATTGCTTTGGTTTAGAATCTGTAAACAACATATCACTAACATTTGAAAAAAAGAACCAACAAAGGACAAGCAAGGCAGGAAAGAGAGACAATTGCAGACAAGGTAAAATCCTTGGACTCCAATGCTCAGTAGGACGGCTTCATCGGGAAGTGTGAAAGGCAGACTTTGACGGACTTAGAATAACAACCAAGCTTTCATGAATGTTTCAGACTTTTAAGCTAGATTCAGCTAGCGGGATTCTCTTGACGAGGCTCAGTAGTTTATTCACAAGAATGTTCAAAAAATATATTTTTCCTTAAGAGTTTCAGAGAAAGCCTTATTTCAAATACTTATTCTTGTCTTGGCTATACTTTTCAATATTAATTGTACATTAGTTTGCTTTATCACAGTTATTTAATCTTGCTATTTCTCCTGTCCAGCTATCATTTAGGAGGCTTGAAGAGTTTACAAAAGCTAGATTTATCTCACAATAAAATCTACATATTTTCTCAATTTGTGATTTTGGATAATTTGGAGGTTTATTTTATATTAAAATTGAATGATAATCACCTACTCTGTAAGATATAAAAATTATCTCTGAATTTTATAAATAAATATGACATTTGGTTTATTTGTTTTTAATATTGCAAACATGTTTGCCTGAAAACACATTTTTACTCAACAAATATAATGTTTTCTCTATTTTCCCCCAAAGTCTTAGCTATTCATAAAGTAGCACTGTACTTTGTTAAAATGAAATACAAAATGCAAGCATTTAAAAATCTGCATGTTGTCAAATTATCAAATGTATAGATAAGTGTTGAAGGAGAGATTGAGAAGTCACATTTGATAAGGTTATTATAAATTAGGAAAAATGATGACTAGATTTGATATAAACTGCATAGCCCCAGAAAATGTAGGAAATTTTTCAAATTAAATGAAAGGGCTATACTTTCAGTTTCCACAGTTCGATTATTTCCCAGATCTGCTCTACGTTTTATGATACTAGTTTGGTAAGAAGAAAAATATGAATCATTCTCATGGTTAAAATATCTTGGGCCAGGATTTGTTAGATCAGCGGCAAAGAGTTTATCTGCTCTGTCTTCACATAAAATTATTGGCCATTTTCCCTTTTTTGATAACTGCACAGATTCTCATTTAGTTTGTGGTTCATTATCTTTGAATTCCCGAATCAACTTTGGCTAAAGGTTACATCAGAAGCCAAGCATGTGTCATCAAAAGACACTTTCGTGGCAGACAAATAAGTATCAGTGACAGTGATATCTTCAAGCTCTGTGCTGAAATGATCTGACTCTTTGATGACACTGTAATTCAGGGCCACACTGTAGTTAACAGGTTTCTCTTTTGGCTTCTGTTTGCAGTTGCAGAGCTTTCTGAAGGCTGCACGGAATTTCTGGGACATGAGATTGTAAATCACTGGGTTGATGGCACTGTTGAGATAAATGCAAATTCTGCAAAAGAGCAAGAACCAATTTTCTTGGAAAGGGCTGGAGAGAAATGAATTGACAACTACAAGAGTCCTGTAGGGCATCCATAAAAGGGCAAACAGAATTACAACCACTGCCAGCATCTTGGTGACCTATGGAGAAATGGAGAGAAATGCAGTATAAACTCAAATGAAAACAAAACAAAATAACCCTCACCCTGTCCCCACCAAACCCTTAGTCCCCAAGATGTAGTTTGAGATAATACTTAAGTGCAGGTAATTTATTTGGGAGGTGATTTTATGCAGTAGGATTGAAGGTACAGAGGAGAGTAATCCAGAGGAGGAGAAACCAAATCGAGGGCATTACGGAGCTTGCTACCCCTGTGGGCAGTGGAAGCTCAAGCAATGCACTTCTGACTTTCTGTCTGAGGGAAGGAGGAGAGGCTGAAGCACTTATCCACTGGCTGGTATTTCCCATTTGTTGAGGGGTGGCCTTTGGGACCTTAATACCCCTACAAATCCATGATTCTAAATGCCCTCTGCATTTAGAATCTGCGCCTTTAGAGAGAATCTGAGGCAGGGAAGAAGAGTGACAAACGGGACAGTGGGTGCCTGATGTGGAGGCTGTCGGCATGCAGGAACCACCCACTATTGCAGTGGTGGAAATCAGAGCTGGGCCAAGAGAACATGGCCCAGGGCACCAAAAATGTCTTTTGACAAGCAGTGGGAGATGTAGGGTCTAATACCATCCCTGCACACCTTACGTGTGGCCCTGAGAAATTATCTTTGTCTTTCTTACAGCTCACCTGTAAAATTGACCCATATTATCTCCTAATCAGATGAGGTAATGTAATTTTTAGAAAAGGATAAAATGTCTAAAGCAAAAAAAAAAGCTAATGGCTATTGAACATCTACTATGTGCCAGACATTTGACGAGGTACTTTACATATGTTATCACATTTAAACAGCTCAAAATAGGTATCGTGTCCTCCGTTTTAAAAATTGGAAACTGAAGTACAATGCAGGCAAGTACCTTGGCAGAAGTGGTAGAGTCTTAGAGCTGGAATTGGAATCCAAGTCGGCCTGAATTTGAAGCTTTTGCTCTTCTCACTGCATAGCTTTCTTTCATGATAAAGGGAGGTAGAAGACCCAGAAAACAAACTCTGAAATTTTACCTACGCCTGTTCCTACTCCTATGTAAAGCAATGCACAGGATATAGGATGCTAGGTTGGATGAGGTTAATATCAAAGATTGCCCAGGGATAACATTATCAATGGACATAATTGAGCATATTTTACTCTCACACAAATGCTCAGTGAGATTCTGATTATTGTCCTGGACTCAGAGTTAGATCATCAGACTTTGACTCTGTAATTGGTCTTAAGATCTTAATGATGTCACTCAATCTTATCTGTACCTCTATTTCCACATCTGAAAATATGCCTGATCATATGGTCTAGTTTACTTCATAGAGTTACTGAGAAAATCGAATAAAATGATAAATGTGATAGAGCTTAGAAATTGCAAAGCACTATGAAAATAATACACTTTGAATAACAACAACAAAAGAGATTATAATATTTCTACTGTATGAAGGGCA
>PVKH010040977.1:0-10994 GCA_004027955.1 Chaetophractus vellerosus
CCCCTCACAGAACATTTCCCTCCACCCCCACACATGCATTTTGTGAGGTGGGGGACAAGGATCCTTCTATGTCTGGGGCCCCTGGAAAGGTGTTTCCTTCCAGCGGAAGGGGCCCCGCCCCGGCGGGGCCTCTAACTAGGTCGGAAGGGGGACGACCCAGCGCCACCCCACAGCCCCAGGCCGGGAGTGGAGACTTGCCCGGGCCCCCTCCATCGCCTGCCATGCGAGGAAGGGCTCGAGGCTGCCCCCGGCCCCACTCACCGCAGCCACCGCCGCCGCGCAGCCCCCCGGCCGCCGCTCCATGCGCCCTGGCACAGCGCTGGGCCCTCCGACGGGCGTGCGCCAAGGGTTTCCCCTCCCGGCCCGCCCACAGCCCTGCGCTCAGCAGCCTCCCGCAGGGCCCGCCCTGTGCCGACAGCAGAGCCCGCCTCGGGGGTGGGAGCCAGGGCGGGGCGCGGCCATTCCCGGGAAGCTGAGCCCCACGAGGCTGGCACTGGGCACCTGGTGCCCAGGCCTTCCATTCCTCACCTGGCACTGGTGGCCCCGGCCATGCTGGGGGACTCCTAGGAAGGGGGCTGCCTCCCACTCCCCTTGCCCAGCCCTAGCTCCAGCCTTGACGGTGGGGGTAGGGCTGGGCAGGAGACCTGCCTTCCCCAGTACTTGAATGCAGGGGCTCCCCTTTCCCGAAGCACCCTCAGGTGAGCCTGACCTGTCCCCCCCACACTGACATACACTCTCGGGGTGGCCAAGGGCAGGGACCCTGTGGGCACAGCATAGAGGCCTCAGGTGGCACAACTTGTGGAATGGCAAAGAAAGAGATTAGTCTTGGGGTGCTGTGACCCCTGCCCTGTTGCTTCACTGCCTCGTTTGCTGTCCCCTCCAGTCCTGTCCCACTGCAGATGGAAGGGAGCACAGGAGGGCAGAGAAAGAGAAGAGGGGCCTACCCTGAGTTCACGCCCCCCTGCATCTGGAAGGCGGTGGGTTCCCAAAGCAAAGCACTCTTTCCAGTGGAGTCTATACACGGCTTTATAAAAGAATCAAACCTCAATAAATACACAACTTTACACAGAGCCCTCCCCAAGGCCTGGGGCACCAGTGGGACTGACAAGGAGGGCAGCGGGCAGGGGCCGTTGGGTCTGGGGCCAGGTGAGGGCGGAGGTGGGAGGGGCAGCCTGGGACCCCAAGCTCTGGAGCCCAGCCCAGAGGGTGAAGCAGGGAACTTCAGGGAGTCAGGCCCGGGGGCCAGCTTAGTGAGGGTAAAGGAAGTGGGGAGCATCTGAGGGGAGTCCTGAAGCCTGGGCCCTGCCAGGGGCCCCTCGCTTCCATCCATCTGCCTGACAAAGTGCAAATCGGGGACCGGGGCGGTAGGTAGGGTCCTGTCCGCGTTCCAGCCTCATAGGCAACACAAGGCAGCAACTGGAACAGTTGCCGGCACCCCCGAGGCATGTGCTGTCTCTTGGTCAGTGGCACCCTTGGGGGCCTCCCTCTGCTCAGACCTCTCTGCAGGGGAGGGGAGAGGAGAGACAGAACTCCCGTGGCTGATGTCATTCATGGAATGCTCTGGTCCTTTCACCACTGCCCCCCATAGATAGCCTGTCCCCTGCCCATCCAGCTCTGGGGGCAGGTCTCAGGCCCCCTCTCCCATCACCATCCCTAGCAGCTGTCTGCTCCCAGCCACGACTGCCCCCACCCACAACCTGGGCTTGGGGCCCCAGAAACGCCAGCCCTCTGGGCCACCTGCCCTCCCCTGGGCCAGCCTACTCACGAGGCGGTGAGCGTGGAGTTAAGCAGCAGCGCGGTTCTGATTCGGTAGAGCTGGGCCAGGGTCAGCTTCCTGTGCTGCACAGAGAGCCCAGTGGGGGACTCGGGCTGGGCCCTGGGTGAGGCCCCCGGGGGCAGTGCCCTGCACCTCCTCCTGGCAGGGCCTGGAGGCGCCCTGGTCGGGCAGCTGGCTCCGTCCTCCGGCTCTGACAGCTCGGGGCCGCTGCTAGGGCTGGGGGCCCCCCAGCAATCCCAGCTGCACCCGGCTTCCTGAGGGGAGCTCCGAGTCCTAGCACGGGGGGCTGTGGCGGCCAAGCAGAGCTCCGATCGGCTGCGGCTGGGGGCTGGGGGCAGTCCCCGGGTGGCAGCCCCTGACAGCAGCTGGAGGAGGCTGGCCTCAGACTTGGACTTGAGCAGGTGGGGTGGGCGAGGCAGCAGCTGGACAGGGGTGCGGCGGCGGAGGCGGGGTGAGGGTGGGGGCGAGGGGGCTTGTGGCCACCCTGGGGGCTGGGATGCTGGCTTGGCCACGGGGGCCGGGGCCACAAAGTCTTGCAGGGAGGTAGGGGAGAGGGTGCCGTAGGCAGAGTCCATGGAGCAGGAGCGGCCGTCCGCCGGGCCCAGGGGCAGCAGCTCGCTGGTGGGCGTGACGGATGAGGCTGTGGTGCTGAGGGAGGTCTCGTCTGACTGGGTGCTGAAGGGGCCGCCCTCGAACTCGGGGGAGGACAGGGTCTCCCCAGGCTCCACCACCACCACGGCCAGCGTCTCTGTGGAGCCGTCCGAGGCACTGTGGGACCGGAGGAGAAACTCAGCCCAGCCAAAGGGAGCCCAGGCGGCCCCAGGTAACACACAGAGGTGCGGATGTGGCAAGCAGGTGGCGCAGGTGTCTGAACTCCCACCACAGATGCCAGCCACAGACCCCAGCTGAGATTAGAAAGTCTCGGAATCCTCCACGTGCTGCTCCCGGCAGCCACCACCAATCGACTGGAGTCGGCACCCAAGCTGGCAAATGCCTTCCTTGCCTCGACTCTGACCGGAGACAGAGCCCCCACAAACACACACGCACTCGTGCCCACTGGGTGCACAACGTGGGGCCTTCGGAAGCGGCGCAGGGTGCGGCCCGGTGTCCAAGGCCTGGGCCCCGGGGTTCTGGGCTGGAGCCCCTCTCTGCTGGGAGCAGCTGGGCGGCCCTGGGCAGGCATACCAGGGCTGGGAGGCGAGGCTGGGGCTGCTTCTGCGCAGGACGGTGGGGGAGCTGGCGGCCGAAGTGCTGCTGCCTCCATCCTCCTCCTCCTCCTCCTCGTCCTCCCCCTGCTCGCCCTCCTCCTCCTCCAGGCTCTGCAGGGATGGCTGGCTGCCTGGGTGCTCCTGGGCGCGCAGCCGTTGCAGCTGGTTCTGCAGCAGGGGCAGGAGGAGCTCTGAGCAGCAGCCTCTGCCAGGCCCCCCGCCCGCCTCGCCCTCCATGCCCCGCTCGGCACTCACCTGGGCGTTGTAAATGGCGTCCACCCAGCCCCGGCACAAGGCCTGGCCGCTGGCCTGGAACGTGTAGGCCCCCACGGCGCTGTGGAGCTCGTTCAGGTGGATGAGGAGGAAGGACCCTGGTGAAGGAGGGTCCCGCGTCAGCCGCGCCCGCAGCCCCTCCTCTCGGCGGCCCTGCCCGGGAGCAGGGGCCCAGGCTCCTCACCGGGGTCCCGCAGCTCCCGACACACGATCTTGTCCACCAGCAGTGGGGGCCTGATGACCTTGGTCCTCTCGGCCTTCCTCACCGCCTTGGTCACTAGCAGCAGGTCCGTGAAGAGGAAGCAGTACACGTCCATCTGCGGGGGGGGGGCGGAGGCCGGCGGGGGCCGTCAGGAGGGACGCGGGGCCTGTCTGCCGCAGCATCCGCCGCTGGGGGCACTCAGATTTTGACAAACACCTCCCCACCCCCAAAATGGACCTGTGAGTAAAGTGAAAATGGCGATTTTCTTTCATGGAGTCACATACTCGTGATTTATCTCAATTGAAAGTTAATATTTGCTGCATTCGGTAAGGGATTCGTAGAAAGGACACCAAAAGCATGTGCAACAAACAAACAATAGATAAATCTGAATTCATCACCATTAAAAAGGGCGTTATCAAGACACAGAAAAAACAACCTACAGAATGGAGAAAAATAACTGCAAACCATACATCAGATAAGGGTTTATAACCCAGAACATATAAAGAATTCCTATAACTAAACAAGACAAAAATCCCAATTGAAACTGGGCAAAGGACTTGAACTGACCTTCCTCCAAAGAAGATACACAAATGACCAAAAGCAAGTTGAAAAGCTGCTCTACTCATTAGCCACTGGGGAAATGCAAATCAAAACCACAAGAAGATACCTCTTCACACCCCCAAGGATGGCCATCATTAAAAAAATTAGAAAGCAACAAGGGTCGGAGAGGATGCAGAGAAACTAAACTTTAGTGCATTGTTGGTGAAAATGTAAAACGGTGCTGCCATTGTGGAAAGCAGGAGGGCGGTTCCTTAAAAAGTTAAGGAGAGAATTGCCCTCCGACCCAGCAATCCCACTTCTAGGTTTAGACCCAAAGGCAGACACTGGCACACCCAAGTTCATAGCTGCGTTACTATTCCAGCCGTCAAACAGGTAGAAACCACCCGCATCCGTCAGCGAATGAATGCATCAACAAAATGTGGTCTCAACACACGATGGGATATTATTCGGCCCTGAGAAAGGATCAACTGGGACCTGCTGCAACAGGGAAGAACCTTGAACCCTGATGCTTGGTGAAAACAAGGCACACAAGGACAAATATTGCCTGGTGTGGCTTAGAAGAGATGCCTAGGAATAGCAAATTGGCAGAGACAGGAAGTGGATTAGGAATTACCAGGAGATGGGTGAAAGGGGCGGTGTATATTTAATACACATGGAGTGTTTGTGACTAAGAATTAATAGTTTTTTCAAAAAACAACAAGCGAACAAAAAAAACAGCTCAGGGGAGCCGATGTGGCTGTGGTTGAACACTGGCTTCCCACTTACAAGGTCCCGGGTTCATTCCCTGGACCCCGTACCTCAAAACTAATTTAAAAATAAAGAGATTGAGTCCATCATCAAACATCTCCCAACAAAGAAAAGTCCAGGACCAGATGGTTTCACAGGTGAATTCTACTGAGCATTTTGAGAACAATTAACACTAATCCTATTTGGTAAATTACCCAACATATTTTATGAAGCCAACATCAGCCTCATACCAAAGCTAGATGAAGACACTACAAGAAAAGAGAATTACAGACCAATCTACAGTACTCTAGCATTGAACAATCTGGGAAGGAAATCAGGGGGGAAAATTCCATTTACAATAGCAACAAAAACTCTGAAATAACTAGGAATTAATTTAAACAAAGTTGTACAGGGCCTATACACAGAAAACTCAAGGCAATGCTGAAAGAAATCAATGAAGACTAAACAAATGGAAAGATATTCCATGTTCATGGATTAGAAGACTAAATATTGTGAAGATGTAATCCTACCAGAATGGATTTATAGATTCAATGCAATACCAATCAAAATTACAACTGCATATTCACAGAAATTGAAAAGGCAATTATCCAATTCATTTGGAAGGGAAAGCGCACCCGAATAGCCAAAAGCATTCTAAAAAAAAAGAGTGATGTGGGAGGAATTTCACTGCCTGACATTGAAACATATTACCAAATCTACAGTCTTCAAAAGAACATGGTATTGGCATAAAGCTAGACACATCAATCAGTGGAATAAAATTGAGAGTTCAGAAATAAACCCTCACCTCTACAGCCAGCTGGTCTTCGAGAAACCTAACAAAGCCATGCTAACGGGACAAAAGAGTCTCTTTAACAAATGGAGCCGGGGGAACTGGATATCCATAACCAAAAGAATGAAAGAGGGCCCTGATCTCACTCCCTATACCGGAATAAACTCAAAACGGATCAAAGACCTCAATGTAAAATGAGATATTATTCAGCTGTAAGAAGAAATCAACTGGGGAAGCACGTGACAATATGGAGGAGCCTTGAGGATGTTAGGTTGAACAAAATAATGAGACACAAAAAGACAAATATTTTATGGTCTCACTGATATGATCTAAATACAATGAGGAAAAAATAAACAAATAAATACAATCAGGAGACTTATGGAGTTGGACTATGAAGTGTAGGCTGATGGGAGATGGAATGTGGAATAAAAAGGGGAAGATGATGCTGGGTGGGTGTGAAATGTTTAATCAGGTAAAATATAAGTATATGGTAATGGTTGGACTTGATGGCAACACATCATAATGAATGTAGCAAACACTGTTGATTTATGAAGGTGAATGGGGCTAAAAGAAGTACTCTAGGGAAATTAATGTTAGTTGGAGGATGGCTGGAGGATAATATTGGGAATGTATAACAATGACTTTGGAAGGAGGTGAAGATTGTGGTTGATAATACAAATACAGGAATGGACTTTCTACACATTGTTAAGAATGTGCTGTTAAAATGGAAAAATATAAAAAATGTAGTTTATAGACTAGTTACGTAGACCATTGTAATGATTTTGTAGCCAAAGCAACGTTGCAGATAAATTAATGCTAAAGCTAAAAAAAGAGAATCTGGAGTTTGGTTGTTGCGATACGAATATGACTAAGCATCTTTTCTCTTCATTTTTTCCAGTAAGGAGTGACGGCCATTTAACTTAAATTGTGTTCATCTGTGTAGCTTTCCGACCCCTAGAGGAACAACCCAGTTACAAGTTGGAATTAGCTGAGATAAAAGTGCCTGGAAAGAACTTTTTAGGAGGAATGTTTCCATAACTTGTTGAGCTGCATTTTTCTATTTTACTTTTTTAAATTTGAAATAAAGTTACTAAAAATAGTTTTAAAAAAAGAATAGTTTTTAAAAAGTTAATATATTTTAAAACCCCCAAATTTGCAGACTCTTGGTTAGGCAGCGTCTGAAGGAGTAAGCGCAGTGGCAAAGCTCCGGGGCCCCGCCCACGTGGGAGCCCAGGTGGCACTGCTAAGTGTCCAGGGCAAATCTCCGCATTTGTGAAGAATAAACTGCAGGCAGATCCCCACGCCCATGAGAACCAGGAAGTCGCGAGTTCTTGAGCTGGCCCTCCCTGACTGGCGCCCAGGGGGTCCCCAGAAAGGGGGCTGGGGCGGGGCGGGCCCAGTCACCTTGCCGTCCTTCCCCTCCTTCATTCTCAGGCTCCCCTCCAGCAGCAGCTGCCGGGTCTCCTCGGGGGAGGCGCCGGGGATGGGCGCGGCCAGGTCCAGATGCAGAAACTCCTTCAGGAGCTGGGGCAGGGGCGCGGGGCGGTCAGGGCTCTGCCTCCCACCGCAGCCCCCGCCGCCCCCTCCCGCAGGGCCACAGCGCCACCTTGTCCACCTCGTCGTTGCTGCCCTCCACCGCCTCGTAGGCGTCGATGCGGCCGAGCACGGCCGCCAGCCGCCGCCGCTCCTGTCGCTGGCGCAGGCAGGCGTTCACGTGGTGGATGAAGCGCTCCACCGAGCCGATCTGCGGGGCGGGCGAGGGGCGCTCAGCGCGGGGGAGGGCCCGCGGGGGCGCGGGGCCCGGGCGCCGCCCGGTTACCATGGTGACGACGGCCTCCTTGGCGCGCGGCTCGTCCGTCCTGCGCAGCACCGACTTGAGCAGCAGCGGGTACTTGGTGAGCCGCTGGTGGGGCTTGGCCAGCATGTCGCTCAGCTTCAGCCGCTGGCACTGCCGGTGCTTCTCGGCCCACTGCGGGGCGGGCCGGGGCTCAGCGCGGGGCCCCCGGCCCGGCCCCCCGCCCGGCCCCCGCCCGGCCGCTCACCGTGACATAGGCCCGGAAGAGGTCGTTGTCGCGCAGCAGGCCGCGCATGTACTCCATGCAGCCCTCCTCCTCCACGCAGTAGCGCACGTAGGGCTTGAAGAGGGAGCCGAACTGGCGCGGGGAGAAGCACCGAGCCCGTGGCCGCGCGCCGGCCCGCTCCTCCCGCACTGCCCGAGCAGCCCCAGGGCGGTGGCCAGCTCACTGCCCCGCTTCCCAGACAAGGAAACAGCCTCGGCGGGAGGGACCCCCCGGGCACCGGGGCTCCTGCGGGGTCACCGGTCGGGTGATGGGCGGATGTGACTGGGCCCTCGGGGGGCCCCGGGCCTGCCTCCAGCCCCGCCCGTACCGTCTTGAAGCCCTTGAGGAAGTCCCCGGGCTGCAGCAGCGCCCGCGTGCGCCGCGCCTTCTCCAGCACCGGCGCCATCACGCTGCCCCACAGCCCGCGGTGCAGCCGCGCGATCTCCGGGATGTTGCTGAACAGGCGCTCGGCCTCCACCTGGACGCGGCGGCAGGTGCGGTCGGCCCCGCCCCTCGGCTGGGCCCCGCCCCCTGCCAGACCCGCCTCCCTTTCCTCTGGGCTTATCTAAGACCACCACCCCGAATGCCCAGCCTCGCCCCCTCCCTAGTGACGGCCGCGCCCCCCCGATCCCGCCGCACCTCACACAGCAGCCCCGACTCTTGCAGGTTCAGGAGGCAGCAGAGGAACAGCTGTGGGGGCAGGAGGCGCTGCAGCTGGGGAGGGGGTCCCAGCCCCCAAGCCCCACCTAGACTCAGACCTCCCCATCTCTTCCCCTTATATGGCAGGCCCTGAGGCAGCCAGGGACAGAGAAGCCCTCAGGCTCCAGGGCCCACCTGAGGGTCACCGGTCCTGGCCCCACCTGCCCACCTGGAGAGGGAGGGGTGCTCTGGATCGCTCTCCTGCACCTCTGCCCAGACTTGGCCTTGAGGTTTCACTTGGAGGGTGCTTCTTCCAGGAAGCCTTCCTTGAACTCCCAAGCCCAGGCTAGGGTCTCCCTCTTGGTGGACAAATCCCTACATATCCCTCCCCCAGTGCCCACCCACCCCACTCCCCTCTAGCGTGTGGGCTGCTGGGCACCTGGCCAGGTATTCAGAAATAGCTTAGCCAGTTGGAGGGACGGAGGAAGGGAGGAAGGGAGGAGGGAAGGAAGGCTGCGCTGTGCTCAACCCAGTGCCGGCCCGAAGACCCTCCCAGGGCCTGTGGGGGTCCCCTTCTCCCCAGGAGGCAGCCCTTCTCTGACTTTCTGCCCCTTCTGGAAAGGCCCAGCATCAGCTCAGGAGCTGCCAGAAAGATGCTGGGGGTGGGAGGTGGGAACCGGGGCAGACCCTGGGTGGGGCAGCCCCCACACTCACGTTGGTGATCACCCGCAGTTTCCTGATGTAGGAGGCCTCCGTGTGCAGCAGCTCCCACACCGCCTCCTGCTGGTGGCACTGCCGCCGGGTCAGCTTCTGGGGAGGGCGGGGTGGATCAGCCAGAGCTGGCTGGTGGGAGCTACCCTGTGTGCAACCCGCTCGTTTCCTGGGGGGGCACGGAGGTCCCGAGAGGGGCAGGGTCACCCTTGCCATCACCCAGACCATCGTTCTGGGGCCGCCTCCGCCTCTGAGACAGCCACATGACACGCTGCATCTCTCCTGGCCTCAGTTTCCCCAAAGTGGGCTACGGATGACAGCAGCCGCGCGGGGCTGTCTCGTGGTACGTCAGGGACAGTGTCCCCACTGCAGAGAGGAGGGAGGGGAGGGGCCTGTCCCACCTCATGCCCATCCATGAGGTCCCGCCAGCTGTCCTCCAGCCTCAGGAAGGCGTCGTCCTCGTCGTCCTCGTCCTCCTCCCCCTCCCAGGAGTCCTGGTCGAAACGCAATCTCCGGGGCAGCCTGGGCAGCCCGAAGAGGCTGTAGGCATGCAGCTTGCCCTCCAGCTGCTCCATCTTGTCCACCTCCTGGGAGAGACCGTGGTCGGGGTCAGGGGTCAGAGACTGGCAAGGACACCAGCCAGCTACCCTGTCCCAGGGCCCACGGGCCACATACCCGGCCAAAGGCGCTGGTGCTGGGGCCGGAGCTGAAGAAGCCACTGAAGCGGCTGGCCGCCCGGTTCTTCCAGCTGTCACCGCCCACACTGCTGGTGACCCCACTGCTGCCACTGGGTAGGGAGCAGCTGGAAGGGGCGGGGGGCTCCTGCCCCGGGATGCTCGCCTCCCCCAGGAACTCTGACATGTTCTTGCGGCGGCGGCCAGGGGCCTGGCCAGGGAGGGGCAGTCAAGCCAGGTCCACCCCCGTCCCCGTGGCCCCGCCCCATGGGGGGTCTCCAGGAACTTAGGCCAGCCTGGGAGGTGGGAGGGTCTCTGCACCCCACCCTGGGGATGACGCGTCTCCCAAAGGGGTGGGGAGGTCCACACACAGATACACTGGGACCGCCATCCCCCCGCCACCCAGCCACAAGCCCTCAGCAGGTGGGGAGAGGCACAAGGAGACACGCACAGTGACTCCAGGAGGGAGAAGGGGTCCCGAGGAGACGGCCCGGCTGGCGGGCAGAGTCCAGCCTGTGGCCCCTCTCCACCCCCACCCTGACATAGTCCCTCCTCCTCCTCACCAAGATGTCGAGGCTCTCCCTGCGCTGGGGGTCCACGCGCTCCAGGGAGGGGGGCACTGCCCCGGCAGGCCGCAGGATCGGCAGGCTCAGGGACTTGGAGTCCTTCAGCTCCTGCCCCACCTTGCCCTCGTTCCCAGGCTTGGCTGGGGCGGCGTGTGGGGCAAGGAGACGGCCTCAGCCCTGGGGTCCGGGCCCCAGTCTGCTGCCCCGAGGATCCACACCCAGGCCTGGCTGCCCTTCCCCCACAGCCCCACCTGCCAGCACCTGCCCCCACCGCCTGCCAGGCAGACACCTGTATGGAAATGAGCCTGGCCACGGCCAATAGCAACCTGAGCCCGGGAAGAAGCTTCTAGCTCCGGGAGGCCCAGCCAGTGGCCCCACTCGGCCGACTGTGGAGCCCGCTGCTCACCTTTGACCCGCAGGTAGTGTCCCCCGAATCGGTAGGCCTCAAAGGTGAGGGACAGGGGCGTGTTAGACTGGTCCAGATAGATGTCCACTCGGCCCAGCGCGATGCCCTTCCTTTCAAACACGGGCAGCAGCACCTCCCTGCCCCAGGACACGGCACACTCAAGTCAGGGGCAACCCCACGAGCCCCACCCTGTCCACACCTGCATTCCCAGTGGAGAAGGGGGGCACACACAGGATCACCCAGCTGCGCCCACTCGCACCTTCACACCTGCCCACGGCATCACGACATCCGGCTGCGCACAGGCCGGCACGCGCGGGCCCTCACACGCATCTGCCCACCAGGGTGGACGCTGCCCCACACCTGTCCATACCCAGGCACTGGGCCAGGCAGACAGGGCGGAG
>PVKH010040978.1:0-10879 GCA_004027955.1 Chaetophractus vellerosus
GGGCAGCAGTCCTCCATGTTTTTGCGGGCTGCCGGCTTCCGCTTTCGCGGGCAGCAGCTCCGCTTTTCACGGGTGACCTTGCCATGCCCGTGGGGGCTCAGCCCTGCCCGTGGCGGCTTTTTGCCTTGCCCACGGTGGCTCTGCCCCGCCCACGGCGGCTTGCCTTTCTCAAGGCCGTCTGCCCGCTCGGAGAGGTCCCTGGGAACCGAACCCGGGGCCTACCATGTGGTACACCGGCGAGCTCTTTATCCACTGAGCTATCTAGCCGGGCCCCCATTGGTTCTTTAAAGTCTGTTTAATTTTCACGTTTGTAAATTTTCCAGTTTTCCTTTTGTTATTGATTTAACTTCATTCCTATTTGGTCTGAGAAGATACTTTGATTTTAATACTTTAAAATGTATTATGATTTGATTTTTGGCCTAACATATGGTCTGTTCTGAATAATGATCCCTGTGCACTTGAGAAGATTGTATATTCTGCTTTTATATGTTCATTAGGTCTTAAGTGGTTTATAGCATTAAGTTCTCTGTTTCCTTATTGATCTGTGTAGATGGTCTATCATTATTGGGAATGGTGAATTGAAGTCTCCAACTATTGTAGAAGTATGTACTTCTCCCTTCAATTCTGTGTATTCTTGGTTGCTATATTTTGGGTTTCTGTTGTTAAGTGCAAATATGTTTATAATTGTTATATCTTATTGTTAGATTGTACCTTTTATTAATATATAATATCCTTCTTTGTCTCTTGTAACCTTTTTTGACTTAAAGTGTATTTTGTTTGATAATAATATGGCCACTCTGGCTCTCTTTCGATTACTTAATCCATTACTTATCCATTGACTTTGTTGGTTTTTTTTTTTTTTTTTTGTCTTTATTCATTGACTTTTAACATAATAACTGAGAAGGAAAGGATGTATTTTTGCCATTTAGCTATTTGGTTTTTTAATTTGTCTTGTATGCTTTCTTTTTCCTCAGTTACTCCATTACTTTCTTTTTTGTATTGAGTTGATTTTTCTGTTGTGTCCCGTTTTAATTCCTTTCTGCTTTCCTTTTCTCTATATTATTTAGTTATTTTCTTAGGCATTATCTTTGCAATTACACTTAACATGTTAAATTATTACCAACCTAGTTCAATTAGTACCAGCCTGGTTTCAGTAGTTTATATATATCTATCCTTACCCCTTTGTATTCTTATTTTCTAAGATTACACCTCTATGTATTGTATGCCTGTTGATATAAATTTTAATTATTGCTTTGCACATTTGCCTCTTAGATCATAAAAGGTAGTAAAGCAGTTATAAATCAAAAGTACAATAATGCAGGATTTTATATTTACCTATGTATCTACCTTTACTCAGGTACTCTATTTCTTCTTTTTTTTAAAGATTTATTTTTATTTTTTCATAAATCTCCCCCTTGCTGCTTGTTCTTGCTGTGTTCATTTGCTTTGCATTCTTCTGTGTCTGCTTGTTTCCCCCTGCTGTGGCATCCCGCCGAGTCAGCTCACTGCGCAGCGGCTTGCCTGCTCCGAGGAAGCTTGCCTTCTCGAGGAGGCCCCAGGAACCGAATCCAGGGCCTCCCATGTGGTAAACCAGAGCCCTACCAATTGAGCCACAGCTGGTTCCTCTCTATTTCTTCTTATTGCTTTGAGTTACTACATGGTGTCCTCCTATTTCAACCTGAAGGCTTTTTTTTTTTAACTCATGAAGACTTTTTAAAATAAAATCAATTTTATTGATACATATTAATAAATCATAAATCCATCCAAAGTGTAAAATCAGTGGTATTTGGTGTAATGACATAATTGTGCATTCATCACTTCAGTCATTCTTAGAGCACTTTCATTATTCCAATAATAATAATAAAAACAAATAACAAACAAAATTTGTCACCTTTTAATCTCTCTGTCCTTCCCCTTTTGTACATAGCTGCTATTCTTTTTCCTTCTCTCCAGTATATTTGTATTTATATTTTGTAAAAACAATTTATATATGCGGTATCACACATTCATTTTTATATGATGTTTTACAGTCTTATACAGTCCCATGTTACAGTTTTTAACTTTCCTTCTAGTAATATACATGACCTTAGACTTTCCCTTTCAACCACTGTCATACACATATATACCTCTGCTAGTTACAAACACCATGATATGCTTTCACCATTTCTAATCATTTCCAGACATTTGCAAACAACCTTTTTACCAATTCTGCGCAGATTAACCATCAGCTTTCCATTCTCAACCCTCCTTCTATTTTCTGGTGACCAGTATTGTAATTTTATTAACTCTATGAGTTTACACAATATATTTAGTTCATAATAGCACAGTCATACAGTATTTGTCCTTTTGTGTCTGGCTTGCTTCACTCAACATAATGTCCTCCAGGTTCATGTTGTCATATGCTTCATGATTTTATTTTTTCTTACCGCTGCATAATGTTCCATCATGTGTATACACCACAGTTTGCTTATGCATCCATCAGTTGATGGATACCTGGCTTGCTTCCAACTTTTGGCAATCCTGAATAATGCCACTATGAACATCAGTGTGCAGATGTCTGTTCATGTCACTGCTGTCTGTTCTTCTGGGTATATACCTAGTAATGGTATTGCTGGGTCACATGGCACTGAAAGCTCCTTTTAGCATTTATTGTAGGGTAAGTCTTCTGGTGATGAGCTCCCTTGCTTTTGTTTATCTGTAACTATCTTAATTTCTCCTTTGTTTTTGAAATATAATTTGGTTGTAAATAGAATTCTTGGTTTACAGTTTTTTTCTCAAGGACTTTAAATATGTCATCCCTCTGTCTCCTGGCCTCCAAGGTTTCTGATGAGAAATCCACTCGTAACCTTGTTGGGGATCCCTTGTATGTGACAAGGTTCTTCTCTCTTGTTTCCTTCAAATTCTCTTTTGCATAAATTTCAAGAATTTCACTAAAATGTGTATTGGTGTTCATCTCTTTATGTCTGTCTTGCTTGGAGTTCGTTGAGCTTCTGGGTGTGTGTATTCATATCTTTCATCACATTTGGGAAATTTTTGGCCGTTATTTCTTCAAATACTTTTTCTGCCCATTTCTTTCTTTCTTGTCCTTCTGGGACTTCAGTGATGTATAAGTTGGTGTGCTTTATGTTATCTCATAAGTTCCTCGGCCTCTTTTTTCCTTCATTTTTCTTTTTGTTCATCACACTGGATAATTTCAGTTATCTTGCCTTCAAGCTCACTCATCCTTACTTCTGCCTGCTCAAATATGCTGTTTAATCCCTCTAGTGGGTTTTTTTTTTTTTAAGACTTATTTATTTTATTACATATCTCCCCTTCCCCCCTGCTGCGGCAACGCGCCGAGACTGGTCACTGCGCAGGCGCGGCTTTCCCCGCTTGTGGGCGGCTTCTGCTTCCATTCATGGCCGGCTTTCAGTTCGCGGGTGGCTGGTTGCGCTCCATTTGCGGGCGACCTGCTCTGCCCATGGCGGCTTTTGCCCTGTCCGTGGCAGCTTTTTGCCCTGCCCACGGCGGCTCTGGCCCGCCCATGGCAGCTTGCCATTCTCAAGGCGGTCTGCCCGCTAGGAGAGGTCCCCGGGAACCGAACCCGGGGCCTCCCATGTGGTATGCCGGTGCCCTATCCACTGGGCTATCGAGCCGGCCCTGGTTTTTTATTTCACTTATCATGCTTTTCAGCTCCAGAATTTCTGGTTGGTTCCTTTTTATAATGCCTTTTTCTTTATTTTGTTTAGACAACTTTTTCCTGATTTCCTCTAGTTATTTGCCTGTGGATTTTTTTAGAACACGAACATATTTAAGGCAGTTGATTTAGCATCTTTGACAAATAGTTCCAATGTATGAGGTTTTTAATAGATTCTTTTTATTCTGCAAATGTGCCATACTTGCCTATTTGTGTGTTTTGTAATTTTTTAAATGAGAACTGGACATTCTGGGTATTATGTTGTTGCAAATCAGGAAGTCTAATTCTCCTACGTCCCTGGGATTGCTGATTTTTGCTAGAGCTATCAGTTTGTGACTTTTCCAAACTATTTTTGCTCCTAAATGGAAGATGGAAAGAGAAGATAGAAATAAAGGAAAAAAGAAGTACTGCCTCTTGAAGACTTCTCTGCCACTTTTCCCTGCAGGGGTTTAAACAGTGGCCACCTTCAGTACTAGCCCCTCAGAAATCTAAAGTAGCTGATTAAAAGCACTGATCAGCAGTCAGACCACACACCCTGGATTTTAGTGGACTAGGTCCTTATATCCCACCCTGGCAACAAGAATCCCAGCTGCAATCTCCACAATTGACTGTCATGAGGTTGGAGGATGGGGGATGGTGGCCGGTACAGGTGAAACTCACTAATATTGTCTGCAAATTATCAGCTTCTTCATCTAGCTCTTCCCTGGATATTTGCAAAGTATTTCACTAGACTTCAGAGTTCCAAGATGTTGGTTTAATTATTTCCTGCCAGTTCAGTAGCTGCTTGGTGGTAGGACTGATTCCTGGAGCTTCATACTTCTGCATTCTTTCTACAGTCATCTCTCTAGTGATTTTAAATAAGCATCTCTCTGTGTGGTTTTAATCATAGTATATATATACATCATTGATTTGCTGGTTTTTTATTTAAATTGTAAGCATTTAAAAATTTCTGATGTAATCCTCATGATTCATTTAAAAGAATGACTGCTTAATATTCCATTGAGTAATTTTTACCATTTCTAGTTATATTAAATGTCTTTGTGTTTATATCTTTTTTCCATTTTTAAGATTGTTTTCATAGCCTTTATTCTTAGAAATGAGATTACTGGGTCTATTTTTGATGGTTTTAAAGACATAATGTCCAAATATTTTCCCTAAAAGCTTTGCTAATTTAGATACCCAATAGTGATAAAAGTATCACATTGATTATACCTTTCCAAACATTGGAGATTATGCATATTTAAATTTTGATTATTTATAGAAGAATAAAATATAACTTACTTAAATTTGAATTTTTGGGTTAGTGATTTTAAGTTTTTTTTTTTTGTCAGTTAGGTCCCTAGCTTTTATTTTTTATAGTCTTGAAATTTTTTATCTCAATTTGAGTTTTATTTTTATAAAACATATTCTCTTTTTTTTTTTGCGGATCTTTAGTTGATTTACCTTTTAATTATTTTATCATACCTAAGTATTTTTTTTATACTATTAAACCTTAATCTTTTGTGAATGTTTTTTTTTTTTTTTGTCACTTCTAAACTTGTCAAATTTTTATAGACTTGAACTAAATATATGTAATTTACTTCCTAAACTAGGACCCTTTTTGGCTTCATTCTACCATAAACCCTTTTTCACCCACTTTCTGTTATGTGGACCTCCATTGTTAAAGTGTTAACTTTTTCCTTCCTTTTTTCTCCATTTTTTTTCATTACAGGAAGTACTCCCACTACCCCCACCTCCTCTCAAGCCCCACAAAAACTTGATGCCTCAGCAGCTGCAGCTCCTGCCTGTGTTCCATCTTCATCACCTGCTGTTCCCACTTTTGCCTTCTCTTTGCCTTCCACTGTTGGAGCCACTGCCATGTTTTCCTTTGGCCCTTCATCCTTGAAATCAGCTGGTTCTGTCACTGGGGAGCCCCCTCCATATTCCAGTGCTTCAGACAATTCCAGACCTGCTCTGGGCTCTGGCGCATCTACTTTTGCTTTTGCTCTTCCTTCTAAAGCCCCTCTTGCCCCCACCCCTGCAGCATCTCCCATGGCACCATCAGCGGTTTCCTTTTCCTTTGGATCATCGGGTTTTAAACCTACCTTGGAAAGCACACCAATGCCAAGTGTGTCCGCTCCAAACATGGGAATGAAGTCCTCCTTCCCACCTTCAGCTTCTGCTGTCAAAGTCAACCTTAGCGAAAAGTAAGTAACTTTTTAAGAAAGCCTGATTCTTTTTTCAGATGGTTAGAAACGTCACATGTTATTCCCTGGATGTACAGTTACCATGAGTAGAGATACTGAATAGGTTTTTTCTTTTAACAAAGTAATACTTATAAATGGTAAAAATCCAGATAACATATGGGTTTGCCTTTTGTCAGTTGAATCCAGAAGGACTTCTTAGATAGAATTTCATTTTTTAAATTAGAGGTTTATGTTTAAATATTTGTTTTACTTTTTCAGATTACAAATGTAGGAAATACTGCTTATTTTTAAAAATGAAGCAATACAGAACATACATTCTGGAAGGGAAGTTGAATCTCTTTTAGTCCTTTTTTCCCCTTTGTGTCACCCTTGACTCTCTGTACTCTTATTTTCACAGCCGACAAAGTGATCTTGTGAAATTGTAAATACATCAGGTCACTCCTCTGCTTGACAGTCTCCAGTGGCTTCTGTTTGCTCTTTGAGTATAGTCCAAACTCATTAGCATGGTATTCCCATTTTCTCAGATCTGGGTCTTGCCTACTCACTCATATCTTATTTATTTACTTCATCTGCTTACTATGTTCTTCCCGTTAGAATGAAAGTACCTTGAAGGAAGTACTCCCTTATTCCTTGTTACTCTTACCAAGATAACCATGACAGTAAATATTACCAGCTTTTTCCCCCTCAATGTCTATATTAATGATCTGTTATTGCTGTGTTGGTGGTGTTGGTTGCTGCTGCAGCTGTCATTGTTATTAAATCAGAACTTAGAGACCAACTTCATTCTAAAGGTTACATAGTATTCCGTTTTATGGCTGCACCATAATTTATTTGACCAGTTATTTAATGCTAGGTACTTAGATTGTTTCCAGACTTTTGCTCTTTAGGTGAAATTTACTCTATATTCCTATTATAATGTAAGCATTCTAAAGCTTGGGACCTGCTGTCCTCTTCCTTTTTCACTTCCCAGAGGAAGCAACTACCCCCAAAACAAGAGCTCAGTAATTTCCTGGGCAAAAGGGAAGGCAATAAACTGTCCTAAGCATAATTGGATCCCACTCCCTTTTTTAAAAAACTCAGCTTGATAGTAGAGAAAATTAAGTATTTCATATCATGGTGAACTTAGTTTCATCTTAATTTTAAGTACTTATTTGATATTTTAGTTGAATAATTCATTCCTAAATAAACGGATAATAAAAGAAATGTTTCCTTGCAACTTTCACCTTTCATAAGAAATAGTTAAATTTTTATATTTCATAAAAGCAAAAAATATGTAGTAACTTAGCCTGTGATGACATTTTTCATGAGTAATGTGAAAGACTCTTAATGCTGGAGGTTCTGATGCATTTGGGCTGCCATTTTCAGGTTTACTGCAGTGGCTACTTCTGCTTCTGTTACTAGCTCACAGAGCACACCTTCGATGATGCCCTTCTCTTCTGCCCCTAAGACAGCTTCTTCTGGTCCTCTCAGCCATCCTACGCCTCTCTCAGCATCATCCAGTTCCATGTCATTAAAGTCCACAGTGTCTCCCTTGGCATCAGGTATGATTTTTTTTTTTTTTTAAGATTTATTTATTTTTATTACATATCTCCCCTCCCCCCCGCTGCGGCGACGTGCCGAGACTGGTCACCGCGCACGCGCGGCTTTCCCCGCTTGTGGGCGGCTTCTGCTTCCGTTCACGGCCGGCTCTGCTTCAGTTCGCGGGTGGCTGGCTGCGCTCTGTTTGCGGGTACCTATCCTGCCCGTGGCGGCTTTTGCCCTGTCCGTGGCAGCTTTTTGCCCAGCCCACGGTGGCTCTGGCCCGCCCATGGCGGCTTGCCCTTCTCAAGGCGGTCTGCCCGCTAGGAGAGGTCCCCGGGAACCGAACCCGGGGCCTCCCATGTGGTATACTGGCGCCCTATCCACTGGGCTATCACCGGCCCCAGGTATGATTTTAAGGAAACAATTTTAGAGCTCAGCCCTGCATCCTCCTATTATATAAAGTCATTAAGAATCCTAGCTAACATAGTTGGACAAGGTTAATTTTTCCTTGCTCCATCTGTCTCACACATTAATTTGCTGTGATTTTTGTACTTGAATTGGACATTCCTCATGGAGCTAAATGTACTTGATTCAAAGAAGATATTTTGTGGTTGATCTTCATCTTCATGTAGAGCTTGCTCTACACGAAGGGCAGTTACGAACAATTCATTAAGGTGCGTTAAAAAAATACTGTGCAGTGACTATTACACTTACTGCTCTGGTGACTATTCAGATTTTCACACAGTCTCAAATCTACTGTAAGCTAGAAGACTATCAAATAAAGATAATGAATGGAAATAATAATTAACGCTAAGTTGAAATACATTGTAAAACTCCATGGGCAAATGAACCTAGCCTATCTTTTTTTCCCCCAAAGCTACAAGAAAGTTGAATAATTAATTCCTTTTACCTAAGTTCAATAGTTGCTAACATTTTGCACCATTTGCTTTATCTCATGCTTTTTTTAAATGTAAATATTTTCCTTAAACTTTTGAGAGTTAATCGCAGACATTATGAAAGATTTCACCCCTTGATACTTCAGTTTCTATCTCCTAAAAACAAGTACATAGAATACATTATCACACTCAGGAAACAACATACCCTGTATTCAGATTTTCATGATTGTTCCAATATTGGCTTTGCCCCCTCCAATCCAAGATCATAGTTTGTGTTTAGTTTTTGTTTTTTTAGTCTCCTTTAATCTCAAATAAACTTCCCCAACCTTTTTTCTCTTTTATCACATTGATATTATTGAAGAGGTCGGGCTAGTAGCTTTGTGGACTGCCTCTCAATTTGGATTTGATTATTTCTACATGATTAAATTCAGGCTAAACATTTTTAGCAGTAATACCACATAGGTGATGTGCATCCCGTGAGGGGACATTGCCCTAACATAGGTGATGTTAGGTTCGATCATGTGGTTAAGATGGTGTCTACCAGATCTGTCTCAGATTTTCAGTTGGTTATTTTCATAAATCCCAGCGATAATATCTAGTAGGCATTTTTGGATAGCCATTTGTTGTTTTGAGTGTTAGGAATAATTTTATAATTTTATTTGGGTATATATTGAGCATGCATTGAGCTATGAAGTTCCTGCAGTCTTCTCTCCTCATCATTTTGCTCAGGAGAAAGAGCTGCCCACGTCACCTCATTCCAGTGCCCTTAGTTTTCATCAGACTCTGAAAGTCATCTGTCTGTGACTACCCTCCCCCTCCCCCCGGCGCCAAATTAAGAAGCATTGACTTAATCTTTTCACATCTCTATCGTTTGGGTAACAAAACTTGAACCATAAATGACATATATTCTCCTTTCACTGCTTCTACCCAAATCTCCCTACCCGTATTGCCATTATTTAATTCTTGCAATTTAGAGTGCTGTAGATTATTGGATTTCAATCACATTTGTACACTAGATCCATTCCCTAATAATTTGTTTTTTGTTTTTTGGGGGGGTTTTTTTTAGATTTTTTTTAGTTTTATTTTTTATTTTCTGCTTTTTTTGTCTCCCCCCCACACCCCCCGCTGCAGTGATGTGCTGAGTCAACTTCATTCAGTGAGCGGTGGCCTTGCCCACTCGCGGGCAGCTCTGCCCTGCCCGCGGATGGCTCCACTCTTCTTGCAGGTGGCTCTGCTCTGCCCGTGGTGGCTTTGCCCTGCCCGTGGCGGCTTTTGCCCTGCCCACGGTGGCTCTGCCCCACCCACAGTGGCTTTTGCCTTCTCAAGCAGCCTGCCCGCCCAGAGAGGCCCCGGGGACCGAACCCAGGGCCTCCCATGGGGTAAACTGGTACCCTATCCATTGGGCTATGCAGCTGGCCTCTCCCTAATAATTTGATCATACTTTCTGTGGATGAGGCTGGACTGGAGTTTTTAGAATGTTTGTTTTCTAAAAACTTTCTAAGTGATTCTAAGGCACAACAGGAGGGTCCTGAGCACCCTTCGAGTTCTTACAAGATGATGGGATTATTGTTCTAATCAAGTCAGTTTTAAACATTGCTCTTCAGTCCCCAGAGACAGTAAGAGCCACTGTGGAGAGTAGGAATGGGTCAAATGGCAGGGTTTTTGGACCCGTCACACAAATACAAATACCTATTATCAAAGGCACTCCAGTTTTATCTCCTGTATGAAAGGATTTTACAGGTAAAAATCAAATCCATGCTTTTCAGTTCTCTTGGAGCAGAGGCTAACACAGTGGCAGACATGATTTTTGGCAACAAAGATCATCAAAGGGTAGCCAGGGCAATTAGTAACTTATTTTTTTAGAATTAGGGACAGGATATTTGTGATGTGAGAAGTAATGGGGATAAATACTGTCTGTTTTAACTGACTTCTTATTCTAGCAGGGCGATCTCCTCAGAGCAGTCCAAGTCCAGTGTCCTCAATGATACAGAAATCACCCAGGATTACCCCTCCAGTAGCAAAGTCAGGTTCTCCCCAGGTATGTTTAAATTCATCTTACAGTGCTTGTGTTTATTAATTTACTGCCACAAGCATAAATGTTTATAAAGTGTGTTTTGAAATTTAGAATTCAGATCTTTGAAATAGTTTTAGGATTATGTGGTAATATATACCATTGTGATGTTTTGAATACTTGTAATGTGTACTTTTTAAATTTTTATTTTATTTATTTTATTTTATTTTATTTATTTATTTATTTTTTTAATTTATTTTATTACATATCTCCCCTTCCCCCCGCTGCGGGGACGCGCCGAGAGTGGTCACTGCGCAGGCGCGGCTTTCCCCGCTTGTGGGCGGTCTCTGCGTCCGTTCACGGCCGGCGCTTGCTTCAGTTCGCGGGTGGCTGGCTACGCTCCATCCGCGGGCGACCTGCCCTGCCCGTGGCGGCTCTTGCCCTGTCCATGGCAGCTTCCTGCCCTGCCCACGGCGGCTCTGGCCCGCCCATGGCGGCTTGCCATTCTCAAGGCGGTCTGCCTGCTAGGAGAGGTCCCCGGGAAACGAACCCGGGGCCTCCCATGTGGTATGCCGGCACCCTATCCACT
>PVKH010040979.1:0-11000 GCA_004027955.1 Chaetophractus vellerosus
CGAGTCAGCTCACCGCGGCCTGCATGCTCGCGGTGGCCTGCCTTCTCTTGCAGGCCCCAGGAACCAAACCCGGGGCCTCCCATGTGGTAAGCCAGAGCCCTACCAATTGAGTCACAGCTGGTTCCCTATAATGGCTCTTAATATGAGTTTATATGTTGTCCCCTTTCTCCTTAGTCCTTTTCTTCTTTGCTCTTCTAGGTTTTTTCCCCTTTTATTCTTTATTTTTATTTTCCCTCTAAATCTCTTTGTCTACCTCTTCATTCTCTCCTCATTTTCTCTTGTCTTTCTTACTTGCATGACTCTATCTCTTCTTTTTTTGCCTCGTATAATTAAAACCCAATGGTATTGGTCAGCCAAGAGGTGCTCATGCCAAGTACCAGAAATCTGTTGGCTTTTATAAAGGGTATTTAATTGGGGTAAGAGCTTACAGTTTCAAGGCCCTAAAGGGTCCAGTTCAAGGTTACTTCTTCACCCAAGTCTGTTGCCATGTGTTGAAGCAAGATGGTTCTAATCTCTGCAGGGGTTCAGCCTTCCTCTTCTTCTTCCTCTTAAGGGTCCCTGGGCCCAGCTTCTTCTGATTTCCCTGGAGGCTGGAGGGCTTGTTTCTTTCTGGGCCTTCTCAGCTGCTCAGGACTCTGGTCTCTTCAGCTGCAGACTATCAGGCAAATGGCTTAGCTCTCCCCAGGGCTTTAACTGTTTGGACCTTCTCCATTCTGTTACATGGCAGGACCAAAATGACAAAGTTCTCTCCTCTGCCGTGTCTATGGAGCTCTCTTTCTTCCTGTGCCTTCTTCTGTGTGTGTCCATTTATATAACCCACCAAGGGGGCGGGGGCTCAACCATGAGTCTCCCTAATGATGTGGCCAAATCAAAGCCCTAATCTTGATTTAATCAAGTAAATATAAAACCTTTGAATTTAATGTAAAATCAAAGGATATCATGCCCAGAGGAACAGACCTGTTTGCAAACATAATTCTTATCCCCTTTGGGGTTCATAAATAACCTTAAACTGCCACACCAATTTAGAAGACTTTCATATTCTGCATTGAATTGTGTGGAAGGCACCTGTGCAAATGTATAGCCTGTTCAACGGGCTCTACGTGGCCCTTACCTTCTGCATTAAACTGTCGTTATCGGGAATGCGCCACATCTCTCCCCACCCCTCCATTTTATACTCTGTAGGAGCAGTTTTATATATATTTATTTTTGTATTTGAATTCTCCACAGAATTCAGCATACAGCAGATGCCCTATTAATGTTGGTTGATTATGAATAAATACATATTCTTGAACCTCTCTTCCAGCCACAGAAATGAAATAACCTAATCCTTTGTAGTCCTGGCATGTAACATGGCGCTTGGTATTCAGTCAGAAGGTGCTCAATAAAGTTCTGCTTAGTAAATGTGTAATAAAAGACCAAGGTTATACATAAAGCCTATTTTAATGTATTGTTTCTAATGTAACTATACTGTCTGTCTCTCTCAGGTTCATTTTCAGAAAGTGGTTTACTTGTAAAGAGGATTCAGGACACAAAAGGCCATTCAAAATTTCATTCACTTTCTAAGGCTTGCATGTCCCTCATCCATAGTTTAAATCAACATCTCATCTGACTACCTACCTTGCATGTATTTTTACTTTTTTCCTATAGCAAAGCCCACAAAAAGCTTGGTTTGCAGCAAATATACGTTTCCATGGAAACCAAACCAAAAGCATAAGGAAAAGGAGGTATTGAATATAAAATGTCCCTTGACTGTCAAATTTCAGCCCATTGCCTGATTTCTTTTAGTTTTATGTTGATTCCTTAATTCAGTATGTACACACAGACCGGGGCTTTTTAAATTAAAAGAAAGTTTTTTTTCAAGTTTATTGTGTTTGTTGATTTAAAACACATACTTAAAAACATACACAAACTTGTCGGGTGTGGAGAAACAGTGTTAGTGAGTAAAGTTTGTTTCCATGTGAATTTTATGGAAGCTTCATCTTTTCTGGATTAAGTATGTTTGTAGTAAATTTAAACTGTTTACTGACAGATGATGACTATTCGTTGATAGAATTAGCGTGACTTTGGTTTCCTATATAGGAGTGTCAGGAAAGTGTGGTGGGATATATTTGTTGGGAAGAAACAAGCAGTTAAATCAGCACTTCTGCAAAGGATTCTGCCTGCTATTCAGCACGAATATGAATTTCTGAGAAATAAAACAGTATATTGAATGATTGGCTTTGTATGACCAAGTAGTCTTGGCAAATGGCTTCTGGGTGAGCATGAGAGCAGGGCTACTCCTTTACCTCAGCCTGTGTGGTCACAGAGGCCCTGGGGCTCAGAACATCCCCACATTTGGTTTTAATCCTCTGCTGTTGCCATTTTGACATTCTGAATAATTTTTGAACAAGAGGTCTGGCATTTCATTTTGTACTGGGCCCCCCAAATTGCATAGCTGATACTACTGTATGAGACTTGACCTTCAGATCATCTTCAAAGTTGGGGGAGACTACTTGGATTTCCCCCAAACACATTAAAAACTTAACAGAGATTCAAAGAGGGTGAGCAGAAATATGAGTGAAGGTTTAGCCTTCCATCTGAGATCCTCCATAGGCACAGCGAGCCTGTTTTATTACCTCAGCCCACCTCAGTCACCACTTGTGGATGAAAGTCCATCTTTTGGGCAGAGAAAGGCAATTTATATTGTGATAAGAAAAGCTGACTTCAATCCCAACTTGTGTAAGCGTATGTCAAGAGCCTTCAAATGCGCATTCCTTCAACCCAGCAATTGCACCCTAGGAGAGAGGATGAATGTATCATGTATGTATAAGTATGTCCAATAGAGTGTTATTTATGATAGTAAAATAAATAGAAATGATTAAAATGTCCATCTATCCATTGTTAGTTAAATAAATTATCCTCTACTCAATCAGGCAGCCATTTGATATATACTGTTAATATAGAAACCATACTACAATATACTACGTGTAGTAAGATCCTGTCTTGGTTTCCTAGGACTGCTATAACAGAGGACCACAAACTGGATGGCTTAAAGCCACAGACATGATTTTCTCATTCTGGAGGCCAAAAGTCAGAAATCAAGGTGTCAGCAGGGCCACGCTCCACTAAAACCTGTGGGGGAGAAGAGTTCCTTGCCTCTTCTAGGGTCTGGTGTTGGCCGGCAATCCTAGGCATTCCTTGCTTGTAGAGGCATCATTCCAATCTTCACGTGGCCTTCTTCCCAGTGGCTGTCTTCTGTGTCCAAATTTCCTCTTTTCATAACGACACCAGTCATATTAGATCAGAGACACCCCTCCACTCCCCCAGTCCAGGTTAGCCTCAGTTTAACTTATCACATCTTCAAAAACCCTATTTCCAAATGTCACATTCATGGGTTATGACTTGAACATATCTTTTTCAGGGACATGATTCAACCCATAACAGATCCCACTTTAAAAATTCAATGCATAGATCAAAAATTTACAGAGCTGTGTGACAACATACATGATTTATCTTTTGGCATATTGATACATTTTGATTTTTCTAGAAAGTTTGTAGAGCAATAATATTAGTTAAGAATGAAAAAACAAGCAAGCAAAAAGCAATCATCCATCATTAAACTTTATTTCTATACTGAAGAGCACTCTATCTACTAAGACTTTTCATTATTTTCCTTTATATACTACAGGACTTGAAGGAACAACCATGTGTTAAAGAGAAAGGGTCAATGGGAATATTATTTTCTTCCCATTATAGATATTATAAACATCTTCATTGTCTTCTAATTAGTCAGCTATAATTGACTGTTCTTTGGCTTTCCTCTGAAACTTCTCCAGAAGCTGTGGCAGGTGCAGGCAGCATCTGCTCAGCTGTTCCTATAGACAGTGGTGAGAGAAGTGGCAAACCTCGGTCTGTGAGCGGCAGTGCCTGCTGATTTGATAAGGGATTCTGGACCACAGCCTTATTCTCTGCAGTTTTACTTTGGCTTTTTCACAACTGTGAGGAACAGAAGTTCTTATATGAACTAGAAGGCCTGAAAGTATTGTGTTCTTTTGATTTCTCTTACCGTCACAGTCTATCTTGATGGTTATATTCCACTTAGCTCTGAGCCTTGCTTTATTTTTATTTATTTATTTATTTTATTACATATCTCCCCTTCCCCCCCGCTGTGGCGACGCGCTGAGACTGGTCACTGTGCAGGCGCGGCTTCTGCTTCCGTTCACGGCCGGCTTTCAGTTAGCGGGTGGCTGGCTGCGCTCCATTCGCGGGCGACCTGCCCTGCCCGTGGCGGCTCTTGCCCTGTCCGTGGCAGCTTTTTGCCCTGCCCACGGCGGCTCTGGCCCGCCCATGGCGGCTTGCCATTCTCAAGGCAGTCTGCCCGCTACGAGAGGTCCCCGGGAACCGAACCCAGGGCCTCCCATGTGGTATGCTGGTGCCCTATCCACCGGGCTATCGAGCCGGCCCCTGAGCCTTGCTTTAGAGGTAGAGGGCAGAGACAAGTTTGGAAGCTTATAAAATCATCCTGTCTGTACTTATATGGATTTGTTCTCTTCTATCAGGTCTTAACTCTATAGGTCAATTACAGCTTAATACAACAGATTGGCAAGAGCCCAATCTTGTCTCATGGTGTGCAAATTTCATTTCCTGGGGTGTTGATGGAGGGGACTTGTGGTTTGTGTTTCTACCTGAAACTTCATGCAATGTTGTGGAGCAGTATGCACTAACTAATGCGCAATATCATATATTATAGCTTTACCTACAGCAATAGCAATACTTGGTTAAGCCAGGGATTAGTCAGTTTAGTTGCCTAAAACTGTTAAAGTGTTGGTTTTTTTTTGGTAGAATCTTTATGATAGATGGATTTAATAGTATTTGAAGTAAACTATTTAAAACCAGGGGCACTTTTAACTTTTAACCAGTCGATGTAGCTGCCCCCACTTGATTTTTTTGTAAATTAGAGAGGTTTCAGAACATGTGGTGAATATATGTGTTTTTAATGGATAATCAAAACTTGATTTTTTTTAAAGATTTATTTTTATTTCTCCCCACCCCCTCATTGTTTGCATTTGCTGTGTCTGCTTGTTGTGTGCTGGTCTTCTTTTTAGGAGGTGCCGGGAATTGAACCCAGAACCTCCCATGTGGGAGGGAGGCACCTAATCGCTTAAGCCACCTCCACTCCCTGCTTTGTTGTGCCTCTCATTATGCTTTCCTCCTTGTGTCTCTTGTGTGTGAGCTCACTGCACCAGCCCGTCACATCAGCCCATCACATCAGCTCACTGTCTTCCTCGTCTTCTTTTAGGAGGCATCAGGAACTAAACCCAGGACCTCCCATGTGGTAGGTGGAGCCCAATTGCTTGAGCCCCATCCACTTCCCCAAAACTTGATTTTATTAATGCAATCAGCAATGTATTTTAATGCTAATGTAGACAGTCCTCAGTTTAGATTTGAACAGATGCACAAGTTTGAAATAGGTGCAATTTTAGAGAGAGGGGATTGGAGTAGGAAGACTCAGTCCTTCTTTTATTTGCTTGATCTCTGTGGTTGTTTGAAGGTATATAGAAAAACATGTTCTTAAATTTAATCCATTCCTGTGGGTGTGAACCCATTTTAAATAGGACCTTTTGATGAGGTTACTTCAGTTAAGCTGTGGCCCATCTCAATCACAATGGGTCATAATCCTATTTTACTGGAGTCCTTTATAAGCACAATGAATACAGATATTAAAGAGAGAAAGCCACAGGAACCAAGAAGCTAAAATGGAATGAGGAAGAGAGAGAAGAGACCAAGGGATGTCGCCGTGTGACAGAGGAACTAAGGATCACCAGCAGCCAGACCAGAATACCTCAGTCTTCATGGAGAAAGCATCACCTTGATGGTACCTTGTTTTGGACATTTTCCTAGCCTCAAAAGCCAACAGTGAATAAATTTCCATTGTTTAACCTGATCCATTTCATGGTATTTGCTTGAGCAGCCTAGGAAACTAAAACAGATTTGGGTACCAGGAGAGTGGGTTGCTCCTATTGCAAATACCAAAAATGTGGGAATGGCTTTGGAATTGTATAATGGGTAGAGACTGGGAGAATTGTGAGGTGTTTGAGAGAAAAAGCTTAGATTGCCTTTAAGAGACTGTTGGTAGTAACATAGATGCTAAGGGTATTTCCGATACCCTTAGGTGGAAATGATGAACGTGCTATTGGAAACTGGAGGAAAGGCAATCCTTGTTTTCAAGTGGCAGATAACTTGGTGAAATTGAGTTCTGATGTCAGAAGGAAGCCAGAACTTGAAAGCAATAAACTTGGATTTAGCTGAGTAGATTTCCAAGCTAATACAAAAAGTGCAGCCTGGTTTCTCCTTGCAGCTTATAGTAAAACATGAGAGGAAAGGATAAGCTGAGAACTGAACTCCCAGGCCCAGAGATACCAGAAATTGATGGTCTGGAAAATTCTGAGTTTCCAGAAAGCAAGTTGCCTGAGAATAGTGCTCCATGTGAGGGTTTAACTGAACATGGAACCAGTCAGCCATTTCAGGAGAAGTCAGGATTGGAAATGCAGTTATCCAGGAAGGATGTGGGGAAAGTTTTTTGTCTGATGGTTTGGATCCCTGAATACTACATGCAAGGCTGACAAGTATTTTTGTGTAATTTGTATGAACAGAACCACTGCCAGCCTGGACTAAAAGGGACAGAAAAGTGACAGATTGAAGGAAAAGTTACTTCAAAGGCAGAACCATGGAAGCTGAGGTCTGGACCAAAGACGTATTGTCGGGCTAAGAGAGCAGGCCTACACAAGTGTGTGGAAAGGGTGAGTCTGCCCTGGTTCTTGGAGAGGACGGGCCTTCTGCCCTGTTGTTCAGGAAGAGTATTGCTGCCCTGGTGCTGTGGGAGAGTGAGCCTGTGCTCCATGAACTGTGGAGAGTCTAGCCGCCACCCCAGTGCTTGAGAGGGCAGAGCCTGTGTCCTGGCAGCCTGGCTGCCATCCCAAGACATGGAGAGGGTGGAACCCTCATCTCAATGTTCAGGGAGAGCATGGCTGCTGTGCAAGCTTTGAAGGGGGTGGGGCTGCTGCTTTAGCAGGCCTGGAGGACAAAACATTGTTCCATAGATAATTCCCAGACTTGAAATCTAATGGAGTATGTCCTGCTGGGTTTTGGAATTGTTTGGGACATGTGACCCCTGTTTTCCTTCCAATTTCTCCCTGTAGGAATGGAAACGTTTATTCTACCCCTAACCCTCCTTTCTGTATTGGAAGCAGATAACTTGTTCTCTAGTTTTCACAGGTACATAGACAGGGTAATTTTGTCTCAGGAAGACCATGCCTATAACAGATTTTGATGAGACTGTACTTAGCATGGTTACTGAAATGACATAAGGCCCTTGGAATATTATGATGAAATGAATGTATTTTGTTTGGGGAAAGAACATGTCTTTTTGGGTAGAAGATGGTGGTTTGAAACCATACGCATCTCAGAAAGACATGTTCTTAAATCTCACCATTCCTGTGGGTGTGGACCCATTGTAAGTAGGACTTTTGATGAGGTTACTTCCGTTAAGGTGTGTGCTACCTCAATCAGGATGCATCTTCATCCTTTAACTGGAGTTCTTTGTAAGTGGAATGAATTCAGACATGAAAGAGAGAAAGCCACAGGAAGGAAGAAGCTAAAATGGAGGAGAAGGAAGAGACCAGGAGATGCTGCCATGTGCCTTGCCATGTGACAGAGGAACCAAGGATCACTGGCAACCAGTCCCACAATATCAGTCTTCATGCAGAAAGCCTTGCCTGGATGATGTCTTGATTTGAACATTTTCCTGTCCTCAAAACCATGAGCAAATAAACACCCATTCCACAGTATTTGCTTCAGCAGCCTAGGAAATGGAACAATTCCATTAGTCAATTCTTTAGGGGAAATTAACTTTTACATAACTTTGATTTTAATTGTAGCCAATTAAACTGTGTTTTGATTGGAAAACACCTAAATTCTTTCCTTGAGTGTAACAAAGCGTAAATTGAGCAGTATCCTTTAGCCAAGTATCGTTGTCTGTATTTCTTCCTGGCAGGAGAAATTGAAGGAAAAATTGTGCTAGAAGATGGCAATTATGGAGAACATCTAAGAGATGGAGACGGGTGAAACAAAAGGAAGATGGCAAAAATCTCACACCGGCACACAAACAATAAATTCAAACATGGGTGCATGTGTGAGAGTAGGCACACACACATACAGGTGCAGAGCTCCCATTCAAAGAGACCAAGTGGAGTGGCTAATCGGTTTTACCCATTTCAGTTTGCAGGTGTCGGCCCACTTAAATTTGGTCTCAGTACTAATGGCCATAGCTACTGTTTTGGGGATTTGTTTCTGTTTAGAACTCTACCATATAAGACCTGCTGTTAACTTAGAAAGTGTCATTTTCCTGATTGTTCCTTGTTAAGCTGGCGAAAGCCATTTCCTAGTCCTTTATAGTTAGTACAGGTTGCTTGATTGTCTTTGAGTTGTTGCTTTCACAGGCTTACTCTAAGTCAGTGCTTCTCAAATTTCAATGTGTTTGGGGAACTTGGTTTTGGTGCATTTCCTAGAGATCTTGTTAAAATGCTTATTCTGGTTCAGTAGATCTGGGGAAGCCTGAGATTCTTCATTTCTAATTAAAGTCCCAGGTGATGTCAGTGCTGCCAGTCTGTGGACCACCCTTTGAGTAGCCAAGCATAGGTTGATTCACATTAGTTCATAGCCCAAGAGCTGTTTACTTATCTTGTTAATGCTATTCTCAACACCTCTGAAAAGGGCAATGTTGGAATTTGAAAAGCCTCGCATGAAGCCTGGCAGTACTTAGTCATATAATATTTTTAAAATGTCATAGTTTTGCTCACAGCATTGGTCAAGAAGCTAATTTTAACCTGTGGTTGGTTATTTGCTCCCTGCTACTGGTTCAGAATTCATAATACTTAATAGGACTTAATAGACTTTAATGACATTCCTTGTATCTGGTGCTCCATGACAAAGCACTGGCTTCCTTCAAAACACAGTAGTATATGCAAAGAGGCTTTTAGTTACTTTGTCAATGAGAAAATATTTGACCACTATTCATTTCTTTAAGGGAATTTGTCTTAGTTTAACATAAACAAAACTGTTTTGATTTGTAAAACATTCCATATTCTTTAGTAGGGTGTAACATAGTATAAATTGTTTCCTTCAGGAAACAGTGTAAATTAAAGCAGCTTCCTTTGGCCAAGTGTTCTTGTCTCTATTTCTTCTTGGCAGCAGAAGTTGCAGGCCTCATGCCATAATTCAATGTTAACTTACACACCTATAAAGTTTAATATGTATAGTGAAATGATGTTGTCATTTGTCCTGTACAGTCCCTTTTTCATTTGGGGATTTATTTTCTCCCCTGTTTTCGATTTCCTTGGCTGCTCAAGCAAATTCCATGCAATGGGTTGGCTTAAACAATGGGAATCTATTCATTCATGGTTTTGAGGCCAGGAAAATGTCCAAATACTGGTGGTGCTCCAGAGTTGGCTGCTGGATGTCCTTGGTCCTGGGCTCCTCTGTCACATGGCACTGCACATGGTACCCCTCTTGGCCTACTCTTCTCTTCTGGTTCCATTGGTTTCAGTTTCTTCCATGGTGCTCTCTCTATATCTGAATTTCATTCTGCTTATAAAGCACTCCAGTAATAGGATTAAGACCCATACTTGCTGGGGTGGGCCACAGCTTAACTGAAGTAACCTCATGAAAAAGTCCTACTTATAATTGGTTCATGCCCACAGGAATTGATTGTTTAAGAACATGTTTTTTTCTGGGATATATACAGCTCCGACCCACCACATCTTCCAATCAAGTGATTCTGGCAGGGCTTCTTTTGTGGTACTATGCCCTGAATCCAGAGGGGTGAACACATGGCCAATTGTATCTGCATTCCCCTGTCTAAAATGATTTAGGCCAAAGGAGAGTAAGTGACCCAAGCTGGCCTAATCAGAGGCTTCTTGGGAATTATTCCCTCTGGAGCTGGGGGTGAAGGTCCACTGCATTGTGGGCCATAGAGCTGGTAGCATGTGATTCAGGGAACAAGAAGATACTGATTGTGGTGGGAGAGAATTAAACCATTCAAAGATGAGCAGAGATGAGAAAGCGGTATGTGGTGAGAGAAAGGAGTAGGGCAAGGAGCATTGAGTTACTAGTTCTAGTCGCTGAAGACCTCAAAATTGTCTTGATTCCTTGTGGCTCTTTCAAATTTCTGAGTTACCTAGAGCTCATGAGTCCTTTTTGTAGTCAGTTTGGTTTGGTTGTTTACTTGTTATAACTGAAAGAGACCTGTTTAATATCCAACACACATTTATTTAGAACAGTAAAATGAAGAAGGAGCTTACTGAGATTCCGGTATCACACAGCCATGCCATAGTCAGTATAAACTCAATTTGCAAATAAAAATCAGAATTAATGAAAAATAACTAAAACATGTCTTTGCTTGCCAGCAAGTACATTACATTAACAAGTGATACCAAACAGCTGAAAAATAAAATGCAATAATTACAGTTGTCACAAGTTTGACTAAAGATAAGCATTTTGAAGACAAAATGCACAAAATGGATATTAAGCTTAAAATGAAAGACATTGATTAAAGAAATAGAAAAATAAATGAGATCAGAATATGGACAAAGAAAGGCAGATTAGACAAAATTTAATAGAAAGAGAGGATGGTTGATGAGTGATGATTTTCCCACAAAGAAGAAAAAGTACTCTGGAGTTTATTTTACTCTCAGTAATATGTGCATGAGATTGTTTATTAAAAGTATATCCAGGGAAGTGGAGGCTGCTTAGGCAATTGGGTTCCTGTCTACCATATAGGAGGTCCAGGGTTCAATTCCTGGGGCCTCCTGGTGAAAAGCAAGCTGGCCTGCAGGGAGACCTGGCCGGAGCAGAGTGCTGGCTCACACAGGAGTGCCGGCCCACACGGAGAGCTGGTGCAGCAAGATGACGCAACAAAAAGAGACATAGAAAAGAGACAATAAGAGACACAGAAGACCAGGGAG
>PVKH010040980.1:0-10987 GCA_004027955.1 Chaetophractus vellerosus
TCTTCAGAGAAACAGATGCTGAGGTGGAATTAAATGTGCAAGTGATTTATTGGGGAAAGATATATGAAGGGAATTAGGGAAGGAGCTGGAGAAGGATCAGTAATACAAGTCTGACACTGATCTTCCCAGCCGTATCTTCTTTTCTTCGCCCCTCTCTCTTCTAGGTGGTGTCTAGCTTTCCCCTGCTGTCCAGAACCCTAGAACAATTTTCTGTCCTTTAGCTATTTTTCTAGGAGAGAAGTGGGGTCTCTGCCTCTCTAATCCGCCATCTTCCCAAAAGTCTTCCCATTATTTTTATTGTTGTTTTTCCATTCACTTGTCAGCTGTGAGGTGTGAAGATATTTTATATTATTTTCTCTTCCTTATTAGGGAACATTTATTTTTTTTTCTTCTGCAATTCAATAAAAATAATCGTTTACTGAGTAGTCACAACATTCCTCATTACTCTGTAAGATGTGGTTGCTGCCCTCAAGAAGCTTTGACTTTAGTTAGTGAGATAAGATATATTACTTTCAAAAGATGATAAACAAGAGTTTAAGTTATTTTTTGCAATATCAGTGAAAGAAGCATCTGATCATGAATAACTAACTGTCATACTGTTATGACAGAGGGTAAATATTAGTGGAGTTCAGAAGGGGGCAAGATCATTTTCTCCTGTGGCAAAAAAAGGTGTTGGAAGTAAATCAGAACTGTACCTTGAAATAAAACAGTGGAGGGGAAGGTCATTTTAGGTGTGTGAATTGACAGGAGAAAGTGTACAGAGCTAGCAAATAGCTCAGAAAGCAAATCTCCAAAAATTCTAGTGTAAAAATGATCTTTTAAAGCAATACCTTTCTAAATTTAGAGATAGGTAATTATTCATGGCTCTCCCTTGAGACACATAGTGTCAACTTGACTGCTCCAGTCAAGCTAAATCACAGTGGGTAGTTAAAAATTGCTATTTAAGGCAGCTGAAATTGCAATACCATAAAAGTTATATTTCATTTGGGGTGGTGCTGGTGGGAGAGAGGTACAAAAGAGATGTGATTCAGTCTACAGCCTAGGAAAATAAATGGGCCCCTGCTACACTTCCAACTGACTGGGAGCTTGATGAGAATGTGTGCACACATCTCCAAGAACTGCATACTAGATATTTTAGCCTTTCTGCACAAAAATTAATGAGATCAGAGTTAAGACCCTAGTTGGAAACCTCGTAACAAGTTTCATATATCCAACAATATTTCCCCAAAACCTCTTCTTTATGAAAAATTTTCTTTGGAAAGAATAAGGTTTCTTATTCAACCATGTATTGTTAACTGGCCTAATTAGCTGTAAAATGGAACCAAAGAGAAACAAAAGTATTGTGAATATTGAATGTTTTTCATACTTCATTTTGAAGATTTAACACCCATACTTCATTAGAAGGAAGCAATTAGTAAGAAACAAATTTGATGGAACTCAAATAACTAAAAAATACAAGAAATCAGCAAGGACCAAGGTTCTTGATATAGAATTGGAATGGAGTATACAGTTCTGTTGCAACAACAAATTAAAGCTTCCTTAAAGTCTAAGAGAAATGAAGAAGCCAAAGATTACAGAAAAGGTGGCATTAATTATTTCCAGTTGTTTCAAGCATACTATTTGCCTAACAAACATTACATTAAATTGCAGTAATAGATGCTCTGCTAAGCCATATTGCTTTATTAATACTGCAAAAAAAACAGAAAATACATTAGCTTTTATGAGCAATTTTTAAGACAACTCAAATGTAACATCTGTGGAAATCTTAAATTAATAAATGTAACATTGTAAAGGGCTAATTAGTTCCTATTAGACCAAAAATTGAAGGGTTTTCAGTTTTCTGACTCCCCTAGTTTGACAAATATTTTAAATCTGACAGAAAAAGAAATTTAAATGAAAGATCCCCATAAAGGAGAAAGAAAGGAGATATTTTTCTGAAAATATAATTATTCTCAATCGTCCTTTCCAACACTAACCTGTTTTTAAGCAAAATGTTAATTTTTTCCTCTGAGCATCTAATTACAATTCATATATATTTAATTGTCACCAAATTGTTGATTTGATTAACACTTTAAGCCTAACAATGGACAAATAGGAGAGTTAGTATAAATTGATGAAATTTTTACATTTGCTTATCCTGGCTAAGAAATGTAAATCTCTCAATTGAAACTAATGTGTTTGTAAAAAGAAATAAATATCCATTTTTAATTTCCTAATATAATTTATTTTGTTTTTAGAAGGTGTAATGGTTTGAGTTTTATTTGATTATGAATTCCAAAAATATAAATTGGATTATTCTTGTAAACTAATCTGTTCATCTGGGCATGATTAAGTTAGGATTAGGGTGTTAACTGCCAGTCAGTGGGACATTGAGCCTCACCCCTTGGTGGGCGTGGTCTCAAGTATAAAAGGCTAGACAAAAGGCAGCAGAAGCAGAGACTTAGAGAGGAGATTTAGAGAAGCAGATTTGAGAAGCAGTTCTGATGTTGGAGTGAGCCGATCGCCGGATAGTCTACAGCTGGCCTTGTGGAGAGACACAACGCAGAGAGTCTCATGGTCTACAGCTGAACTTGTGGTGGAAGCAGAAGCTAAGCCCTGAGAGAAACGCAGTCCCGGGAACAGAGGAACCTAAAGGCCTGAGCCCTTGCAGACGTCGGCAGCCATCTTGCTCCAACACGTGGACTTTGGTATGGGAAGAACTGTATGTTTTGTGGCCTGGTAACTGTAAGCTACTCCCCCAAATAAATACCCTTTATAAAGACCGACCAATTTTGGTGTATTTCAAAAGGCACTCCTGTGGCTGACCAAAACAGAAGGTGAGCTGCATTTCTAATGAATTAAAATATATTTAGTGCTTTGTTAGCAGTGGATTAGGAAGCAGTAGATAATGTCTGCATAGGTTCCATATTTTGATTGGGGTTGCAGGTTATGGTTGGGTATCTTGACTGACCAGTATAATATATATTAATTGGGAAGATGTGTACTTATTATTATTTTTAAAAATTTTCTTTCTAAACTAATACCTCCTAGTGTCCTATGTTTTGAACAAGAGCTGCCAGAACACTCAGGAAACAGAGGAATTCCCTGATCCAAGGTGGGGCAGTCATTCACCCATGTGGCCATAGTTGATTATGCAGGATGTACACCTGTCACAAGCTGAAATAATTAAAAAGCTTCCCCAGGCTTTCCTAACCCCAGCCCCTCTTAATTCAGTACTAAAGGGAGACAGCCAGTGCCATCCTCCCTTTGTGGCAAATAGGGCAAATATAAGTCTGGGAGCTCTGGTTGACCTTATTTCATGCATCACAGATGAGGACAGGTAGACAGAAAGAAGCTGCAATGTATGGAACAGAGATTCTCTAGTGTAAGATACTGACATTATTTACCCTTCCTTCATCTTTATTTTAATCTCCAGGATTTAGTTATACCAATCACATAGTAGATGTTTAACAAATATTTGCTGATTAACTGAACAAAACTAACTGTCTTCAATAGTGACAAGAAAATTAATAGTTTTTCTGCAGTGTGAATTTTGGTATGGCCTCATTATTGAAAAGTCTTTAAAACACACACACACACACACACCCCAAACAGAACAAAACAAAAAACAACCCTAAAGTCTCTAACAGTAAACACAGATTTTTAGAGATATACCAAGTCTAGAGGTCTGAATTCCTCTTCTCTATATATTCTCTAGTTTTATAAGGTTTATTGTGCAAAGAGAATATTCAATAACTAAGAGCAAACTAATGAATGTTATAATATGTTATAACCATATGATAACATAATTTTTATACTGATTATTATTATAAAGTTGAATTATAATAGACACATTTTTTGATAGGACTGCCCAGGCCTTATTTGTGTTAAGAACAATCTTAAAAGATGAGTCCATGAAAGCGGCTTAGTATAATGTGGTCCCACCTCCCTGGTCGTAGGGGTGTATTAACTGAGACAGCCTTCTAGTAAGTCCACATATGGCAATTCCTCTAGTCTGTTTTGAACATGTAAAGTGGAAGGTCACACAGGAACCCTGTGGGATCATATTTGGGTTATTTATATGGAGAAGAAAGACATTTTGAAGATATTTTCATTTTCTATTGCTGCTGTAATGAATTCCCACAAATTTAGTGGCTTAAAACAATGCAAGTTTATTAACTTACACTTCTTTAGGTGAGAATCCTAACACAGGTCTTACTGTGCTAAAATCAAGGTGTTGGCAGGGCTGAATTCCTTTCAGCAGGCTCTGGGGAGGAATTTGATTCCTTGCCTTTTGCAGCTTTTTCCCTGCAATCCTTGGCTTTTTGTCCCTTCCTCCTTCTTTAAAACCAGCAACAGCAGAGGAGAGCTTCTCATTGCATCGCTCTGACCTCTCTTCTGACTCCCTCTTATACTTTTTAAGTACACTTGTGATTACACTAGGCTCACTGGATAATATGAAATAATTTTCCCATCTCAACATACTTAACATAATCTATGCTATGTAAGGCAACAAATTCACAAGTTCTGGGGATTAGGGCACAGACGTCTTTGGGGTCCATTATTCTGCCTACATTAAAATGGAAAGAAGAGATAAAAAAAGAAAGATATATAGAGAGTTTGAGATAGAAAAGTAGCTAGCAAGGTAGAGATGAAAATCTTGTGATGCCTAAAAGATAAAAGGATAAATGCCTTTTTAAAAAAAAATTCTAATGATTTTCTAGATCCTGGTTCTAGCCTCTAGCGACACTTCCTGTTTGTGAATGAAAAAAGTACTCATGCATCCTTCCCCAAATCTCTTGTATTATTAAAAAGTACCTGAAAGGTTGCTGGTGTTTGTAAGAGAATAATCTCTAAAATAATCAGATTTTGTGATGGATCATATTTCAATTATGTAGATGGAATAAACAATTGACTACCATGCAGCTTCGCATATGCTATAATGATATTAATAATAACTAACATTTACCGAGTAATGACTATGTGCCAGACACTAAATGTAAAGACTAATGGTATTTGTCTCTTTTATTCCTACATCAAACCAAGGAGCAACTACCCGCTCCCCTCCCCAATTTTACTAGTGAGAACCCTGGACTTTGTTGAGCAACTTCTCCAAGTTCACAGAGCTGGTGAGTAGATCTGACTTCAGAGTTCTCAATCTATGATACAGCCCTAAAAAATAAGAAGAAATATGTTGTCCTGGAATCACAAAGGAAAGAACCACTAATCCAACCTGGAAAAATTTATAGTAAGGATAGGACACAGTTAAACTTTCTTTTTTCGCTTAAGTTTTAAGGTCAGTTCTCTAAAAGAAAGGAATAAGTAGATTTTGGGGGAGCAGGAGATGTGTAAAAACTAAAAGACAAAGGTAACTTTATCTCCAAACTTAGAATCTACAGTTTTTGTTTCCCAGTGCTATCAGACTTAGATAACCAAGTTTAGTCTTTTGTAGTATGATATTATAATTTTACAGAAAATTGAAATGTCATACATATTTTTTTGAATGGGAGATTTTATGAAAATGAAGTATGTCTTCTAAACTGTAAATAATAAGCTTGCCATCAATGCATATTTTCGTTCTATAATTTCATAGACATATGTTACCCAATACACTTAGGTAATATGTTAAATTCAAAATTACATGGAAGACCAGATATTTCTTAAAGACCTTGAATGTCCTCAGTTGATCCATACCTAATAAACTCCACTAATTCTAACAGGACTCAGACAGACAGTGATTCATTCCCTCACCCCGTACATCTTCACTACTAATACACCACTGAGAGAAGAAATAGAACAGAGATGGGCTTGATTGCAAAGGTCTTGACATCTATTTCAATTTGTATTCCCTACTCATGAAAAGTGTCTATCTCAAAGCAGGTAAAATTTATTATACTAAATAAGTTACATCAAGGCAAGTGGCTTGAAGAATGTGGGTTTAGGCTGACAGAATAATTTTAATTCTAAAATTTGTGTTTTTCCCATGTATTTCATGTATAGCCTAAGTGTAGATTGTTTTATAAGAAGATAAATGATATTTTAAAATACAAGGAATCTTTTTTCTTTCTCCAATAAGACATAATAGCTTTATAAATTCTTATGGGGTCTTAATGAATAGCAGAGAATTACTTTTTTTATTTTAATGACAAATTAACAATACCAAAAACAACTAGAAAAACATTTTAAAATTATAGTCAGTACACAATCACTTAGAACATTACATGTACAATTTTCCAATTTCTCACACAGACCTCATCTACATACATATTATTATAAACAATAAATCAACAACAAATAAATGTTTATCTCAAATAATATGTTGATTGAGTCAGATGTATTTTGAAGCATTTATCTGGTATTTGCCATAAAGGAAGGAGATGAAGAAAATCATTTTGAGAAACTGTGTAAGATATATCAGAAAACAAACCTTACACTATACTTCCTATTTATATAAGGAAAAAGAAAGGAAAAATTACTAGCCACATACAACTCATACTTTAAATTTCTATATTAGTGGGATATTTTATTGAATATTTACTATGTGTCAGTCACTGTTGGCATGAGAAGGTTGGCAGATGAAGTGAAACATGGTGGAATATTCCTTCAGTACAAGGATCCTGCCCAGAAGAGTTTGCCAAAATAATTCAGTGATTTGTAAATTTAGTTTACAAATATTTTTGTGATATTTTTGTAATATTTATCATTTAATTTACAACTGTTTATTGAGTGCCTCATTGTGATAGGTTTTGGGAGTGATACATAAATTATTTAAATGTCTGATAGAAATTAAGTAGTAAGATATAGTCTTTGCCTCCAACATCATCTTCAGAAAAGATTTTAAATATTTCTTTCCAGTTTTAAAGCACAGAAACCTACCCATTTTTTTTTATAGTCATATACTTGTTAATAGTGCCTTCCAAATTGTTTAAAATTTCTTGGATTAAATTTGTCCTCGGTTTATTTATTAAACTCTGGATTATGCTAGTCATAAGCTGTGATTTCTTTTCTTTTCTTTTCTTTTTTTCCCCTGATTTGTCATTTGTTTTGATGTTTGATGTTATTACATTCCTCTTTGCTTTTTTCCATTTTAGGCAATCTTTTTCTCTCTTATTTTAAAGCAGCATTCTCTTGCTTTGACTGTGTTCATGGTAACAGTTTTTTCCTCTGAGTTTTAAAAAAATTTGTGCTTGTTGGTTCTATGATATGCTTAGTTATGTGTTTATTTCTTTTATTGTGTAAGTTGCTGTCTCATAAAAATTTACTGTCATTTCAATGTCGTCTGTTGAGTTTAATTTCTTCTATTAGACATTAGAAGGAACAAATCTTCTCCTGGGTAGGACCATGCCTGGTTTTTGCATGTGAATTAGATGTAGAAAACTCACTATTTTTCCTTAATGGAAATGCAATGAAAACCAATATTATCTAGAGCTTTTCTGGAGTGGTGCAGTCCTTGACTTCTTCAGGCAGTGGGCTGAGTCACCAGGATTGATGAAACTCCTCTGTCAGATCTACTAAGCCCTGAGGACTTGCATTTGTGAATGTTTAACCTAAGTCAGAGGCTTTTTCTTTCTTTTTAAAGGAATACAAAGTGTTATTATACTTAAAGATTTTACTTCAGTAAATAAGTGTGTATTGGAACTGAGAATTTGAGAGGCTTGATAATCTAGGTCATATAGTCACATTAATTCCAAATTTAATGTTCTGCTATTATATGCTTGATAAATAGGGGATAAGACTGAATAATAGGCAGTTTAGAATTCAGAACCAGGATTCTTTTCTAAATTAGAATACTTGAATATCATAGTGATTTTTTAAAAAAAATTCTGATTAACAAGGTTAGATTCCAGACAGATCAAGACTAGCAGACTTTTTAAAATTACAGAAGTACACATAAATTATGTTATTTAAAATAAACCAAAGATGACATAGCAAAATATAAAAAGTACACTCAGATATATTTAATATCTCTATTTTTAGCCCAGAAGGTTCAAACGATGTGATTATGTATTTATTTTTCCTTTTTACACTTTGTAACTCAACAAGAACTAAAATCTCAATCTTGTGGGGTGTCTAATGTTAAAGTGAGGACACTGATTGGAAAGGAGTAACCCTGAGGATTGAGATGGAGACATATGGGTTTATGATGATATCAGTGTGGACACTGAAACCCTAAATTCTGCTGAGATTTTGCCAGATAAACCTGTAATGGTCTTCCCTGTGGGGACCACACAATATCAAGCTTGTATCACCCAGGCTCCAGCCTGTCCCAGGGAGTCTGGACCTTCTCCCTGCCCTGTGGTGGTTACCACCTAATCTCAAGCCTGCACTGCTCAGTCTCAAGCTTTCCCAAGGAGTCTCCACCGCCTCTTTGACCTGAAGAAATCATTATCCAACCTCCACCTTGCCCTGAGGAGTCAGCCATCAAACCCCTGCTTGAAGAGATTAATCCTGTCTCACCAGATGAAAATGCAAAAGAATGCCTTGAAGTCAGTAGCTTGCAAGCCATGTCTAATCCTTCTTCTTACCCATACCCACCACCCTTGTTCTCTTCCAGACATATAACTAGACTAAAATCACAACAACTTCCCAAAGATTTACAAAGTGTGAGCCATGAGAATGCATACAATACTCTAAAAGAACTGCATGAACTTCCAATTTATATAGCCAGAAATCAGGGGAATATGTGTAGGAATGGATATTAAGGATATAGGATAGTGATGGAAGGAATATAAAGTTGGATCAGGCTGAATTTATTGATCTGGGCCCACTAAGCAGAGATTCTGCACTCAGTGCTGTAGCTGCAGGGGTTAGAAAGGGCACTAACAGTTTGTTCGGGTGGCTTGCTGAAACGTGAACCAAAAGATGGTTACAGTCCTGAGGTTGAGATGCCTGATTTATCCTGGTATACTGTAGATGAGGGGATCCAAAGGCTTAGAGAAATTGGAATGCTAGAATATATTCACCATTTAAGACCTGCCTGCCCACCCAGGAATGTCTAGAGGGAAAACCTTTAACCAGGACTGTAAGGAATAAAGTTGTAAAACTAACTCCATCTTCCGTGAAGAGCTCTGTGGTTGCTCTTCTCTGTAGTCCAGATATTACTGTGAGAACTGCTATCATGGAACTAGAATCCTTAAACACTATGGGGATGATTGGATCTTGCGCTGGCAGAACCCAAGTAGTAGTACTTAATCGCCAAAGACAAGGTGGGTATGGCTACCACATTGAAAAGCAGACTCAAAGCAGTGCTCAAAAGAGACTGAGTTGCATAGAGCTATGGTGTTGGCTGATAGATTATGCTGTACCTAGAAGTAAAGTAGACAGGCAGTCTACTAAATTCCCCCTTGACCTGTATAAGCAGAATGATTCTAGGTCAAGTGAACAAAACCCTAATTTGAATTACAGAAACAAAGAATCATGGCCTCTTAATCAATTCCCAAACTTGAGACAGTTTACAGACCCAGAGCCCCTTGAATGAGGGGAAGGCCAGGTCCCCTTGGGGAAGGATCAGGTTATACCGCCAAAACTTTATACTGTTAATCTTCCTCCCAGCTTACCCTAAAGAGACCTATGACCTTTTACCAGGGTAACTGTGCATTGGAGAAAGGAAATGATCAGGCATTTGGGGGGTTATTAGACACTGCCTCAGAAGTGACATTAATTCTGGGAGACCCAAAACATCACAGTAGTTTACCATTCAGAGTAGGGGTTTATGAGTTTTAGTTCAGGTTCATCTCACAGTGGGTTCACCAGACCCATTCTGTGGTTATTTTCTCAGATCCAGAATGCGTAATTGGAATAGACATAGTCACTAACTGGCAGAACCCCCACAGTGAATCCTTGACTTGCCGAGAGAGGGCTATTATGGTAGGAAAGGCCAAGTGGAAGCCACTAGAACTGCCCCTACCTAGCAAAATAGTAATCAATAGCAATACCAGATTCTTGGGAGGGTTGCAGAGATCAAGGATTTGAAGGATGCAGGAGTGGTGATTCCCTCCACATCCCTATTCAACTATCTTGTTTGGCCTGTGAAGAAAAGAGATGGATCTTGGAGGATGACAGTAGATTATAAACTTAACCAGATGGTGACTTCAGTTGCAGCTGCTGTCCCAGCTGTGGTATCATTGCTTGAGGAAATCAACACATCCCTTGGTACCTGGGACACAGCTATTGATCTGGCAAATGCTATTTTCTCAATTACCATTAGTAGGGACCACCAGAAACAGTTTGCTTTTGGCTGGCAAAGTCAGCAATATACCTTCATTGTCCTGCCTCAGGGGTATATCAACTCTCTAGCCCTTTGTCATAATATCTGCAGGAAACTTGATAAACTCTCCCTCCCACAAGATATCACACAGGCCAATTATATTGATGATATGCTGATTGGATGTAGTGAGCAAGAAGTAGTAATGACTCTAGACATTTTGGGAAGGTATTTGTATAAGAGGATGGGAGATAAATCCAACAAAAACACTGGGGCCTTCTATCTTGGTGAAATTTCTAGTTGTTCAGTGGTGTGGGGCATGTTGAGATATCCCTTCTAAAGGGAGGGTAAGCTATTGCATCTGGCTCCTCTTATGACCAAAAAAAGAGGCTCACTGCTTAGTTTGTCTCTTCAGATTTTGGAGACAACACATTACTCCTGTGTGTGTGCTACTCCATCCCATTTACCGAGTGACCAGAATAGCAGCTAGTTTTGAGTGGGGACCTGAACAAGAGGAGGCTATGTGACAGGGCCTGGCTGCTGCGCAATCTGCACTGCCACTCAGGCCATGTGATCCAGCAGATCCAATGATGCTGGAAGTGTCAGTGGCAAATAGAGATACTGTCTGGAGCCTTTGACAGGTCCCAATAGGAGAATCACAATGCAGACCCTTAGGATTTTGGAGCAAAGCCCTGCCATCCTCTGCAAATAACTACTCTCCTTTAGAGAAACAACTTTTAGCCTGCGATTGGAACTTAGTAGAGAAGAAAAGCTTAACCATGGGCCATCAAGTTACCATGAGAC